>CAOGCB010331558.1:0-11510 GCA_948266635.1 Cnidoscolus chayamansa
CTATGTGTGGTAACCACTGAGCATTCTAATGCTCAGCGGGATGAGTGTGACTATCCCGCAGGTCCTGAAGGAAGATAACTGGAAGGCAATCTCCACAACTGTCACAAAGTTCATCGGCGTCAATCGGGGTAGCTTGAAGAATTTTTTTTTCTTTTGTTATGAATTAATTGTGGCATGTACTAGGCAGTCCTAGATTGTCAATGTTTTATTATTTTGATTATTGGGCCATATTGTGTGCCACACCTCTCCGATTGAAGTGGATGTATTTCAATCAGTTGTGACTGAATTATGAAATTGTTTTGTAATGAATTTGATATAAATGAAAGTGTATTTTCTTACAGTATTGCTTTGATTTGACAAAGGAAAAGTTTTAAATTTGTTGAAATTCCTGCTATATGTATGTGTGTTCCGATTAATTTAACAGGTGATTTGAGACCGTCAAAGTGGCTAACCGAACCGAGGAACGAGTTAACCGGCGGTTAACTCGGGAACCGGTAAGGGGCGTCACAAATATAATGTAATGAATGGAAGAATGTTAGGTTAATGAAATGAAATGGAAATTAATAAAATATAAGGCTTATTAGGGTTTTGGACACCTTTAGATATTTGGGATTCTAATGCTAGTAGCAGGTCAGGAAATCGAGTTGTTACACTATCTACTGTGTTTGTGCCATCCTAGTCATGTTGGGACATTATCTTGCCATATGTCCCTCCTAACCGCATCTATAGTAAGCTTTAGTCCCACATATGCAATGAGCCTTACGCAACTTACGACACTTGGCACAAACTGAACCATCTGATCCCGAGCTTGATCCACTGCCCATGCCTAGTCCCAATTTCAAAATTTTCTAAAACTTATTATTTATAGACTTCTTTGATAATTTATTTCTCTTCTTATCACCTGAAGCTGTAATAGCAAGAGAGGCAATATCAAATCTAGATGTATTAGTAGCTTTGAGGATGACAGACTATTCCTGCCTAGCAGACCGAGGTGATATCACACCTCCAATGATAGCACTATCTTTCATCTTTCAAGCTACATCAACTATAAGATGGAAGCTCTTTCTCTTAGCTAGCATAATAAGTAAGGAATACATGTTATAGAGCCTCATTGCATACCATCTAGCTTTCTTCCACTTAGTGTCATAAGTTTGGCCCACATACTATAATAGGTCTATGAATCCATCCATACACTCATCCACACTCATATCATTTGTCTGTCTTAACTATTTGAACTCTATCATCTTCGACTCTCTTGAACTGTCAGGGAATGCCCATTTAGTAAACATATGGCAAACTGCTCCCATGATGAGTAAATTAAGGCTAAAGTTCGATTGTTTGTAGAAAATAATATATGAATTTTTCTTTTTAAATTTAATATGTTTTTAGAAAATGATTTATTTTCAAGTTGAGCCTTTGGTGTTGTTGGTGTTGAAAATAATTTGTTGGAATTGGGATACATTAGAAAATCACTAATTTCCTTAAGATTTAAGATTGGATATGTTTATATATATCACTCCATACCTGGACTTGTAAAGAGTTGTCCAGTGTGCACTACTGACTATGATGTTACTATGTACTATTACTATCTGAGGTTGCATTTAGTGTTTTTTTCTACACATTTTTTCCTTCGTCATTTTCTTTCTTTTCTTTTCATAGTACATATTATTCTTAGCCACTAGACTAACTAATGGAAATCTGATATGATATTTCCCTTTTTAAAGGGCCCTTAAATCTATTTCTTTATGCCTGTTGCTAATAACCATATATACATCTCTATCATGACATACTCATCTACTAGACTTTTCATTATATATGATTTACAAACTTTATGTATATGCCAAAATTATAAAGAGTGTAAAATATCAAAGTTCTAGAGAAGAGTTAGCTCTGGTGATATACTTGAGCTATTGATTCTTATATCATAGGTTCACTGAATATTCTTTCATTATTTTTTTTAGTTTGAGTCTTAATTGAATATTGTTAATTTCTTGCTTGTAATTTTCAAAATGAAACAGGTCTTATAATTTAAGAATGATATATTTGATACTCTTCTCAAAGGACTTTCAGATCCTTCTGATGAGGTAATGATGGATGTACAATTGCTTGTGCTTTCATCTTTCATTAATTATAGGTTCTTTGTTTTCCAATACTGAATCTGTACCCCCAATTTAATATAACCCTATATCTGGTAGAATGGAAGATAAGGATTCATGTAGCTGATCCCAACTACATTTCTCAAATCCTAACATGCATGTGGTTTAGAAAAGGTGTTCACACCAGAATATTAGTACATGGAACTGGAAACAATCCTCCCACTTTGTAAAGTTTGAAATAACCAAAGATTTTGTGATATATTGATGAGTTCCATTTTCAATTTGTTTTGCATCATAACAAAGTTGGAACTTGTTGAATCCCATATTGGTTTGGAATATGAGTTGTGAACCTCTTATAAGGCCTTGGACACCCCTCCTTTCTTGGCTAGCTTTTGGGGTGGTCTATTTTCTTAAAAGAATTCACTAAAATACAGGTGATAAACATGAATTGACCTTTTTGTTTATGTAAAATGCAATAGGATAGTTCTCATAAGTAATTAGATTATTAGTCTACTTTATAGTATTGCTATGGAATATGGATCATATAACTCATTGATTTTTCTTGATTTATTGAGCTTTGCCAAAACTCTGAAAGAAAGTTGTGTGCTTGTGATATTAAGTTCAGAATTTATTAATATGGAAAGAAAAGGAAGCTGGACCCTTCTCTTCCTACTATATAACAGCTCTTTTATGACCAAATATGGATTCAAGAAATCATAGATCTTATCCTTAATGACTTCTTATTTGCTATTAATGTTTTTATTTACAAGTTTGCATGTTTGTGATGTTGACCAAGTAGTTGTCTCATTTATTTAATGGCGAAATTCTGAATATTTTTCCAGTCTTGATGTTCTTACATCCATAGCAAAAGATGTACATTTCCGTCAACTTGTTTTCTTGGTGAGTGTGGAGAAGTGAGTCTATCTCTTAAATGATTTCCCCTCTAGTTTCGATTATAAATTCATGATTTAGTTATTCACTTGTGCTGTACATTTTGTGCAGGAATTACCAAGACCAACAGCAGCAGAGATGAAAAGGCCTCCTTCAAGATCATCTAGGAAAGGCCCAAGGCAGTAGAAGTCATAGACAACCATTGAAATTAATAGCAAATAGCACATAAAAACATAGATCTATTAATGGTTTAAGTTTGCTATTAAGAATTGCCATGTCTTGTCAGCTAGCTGTTATCCACTCACTGGAAGTAGCTTATTATTAGTATCACATAACCATTATTTTATTTATATTCGTACCATTGTTGGAGCAAGACAATGATGAAGAAATAGAAAACACAACTTTTGAAGTTAACGAAACGCTGCTTATTATCGAAAAAGAAAAACATGCCAAAACGACACCTTTAAGAGCATACAGATCCATGCATGGGATGGTTTTAGCTGCAAGGGTTGGATGTTCAATAGAAGCAACAAAAGATTTACCATTCTATTAATAACTAGTTGGCAAAAGAGAAAGGAGAGAAACATAAAGTATGTACAAAAAATTCTTCAAAATTCATATCATCCAAGGATGGTGTTAGTCAGTGCACAATTAACAAGAAGCAACTATTTTTCATAGAGCAGATTAATGATAATAGCCCCATATGGCTCTCTTGTCTCTTTAGTATCTTTAATCTACATAGGAAAAATCAATAAACTAAGCTAAAGCTTAGTGGTTATATGAAAAAAAATATAAATAATTATACATTTAAAAATAATGTGAATCATATTTCAAAACTGTTTAGTTAGGCTTATATATAATCAATCAGTTTATCTTTGTCATCCCTCTAACAAATCATTTAAATAATAACCATTCGGTTGATTACATATGTATATACATCATAACATGTCTCATATCTAAATATTGTGTCTTATATTATTTATGTGTCACTTACATATCATAGGTGTCTATCATTTTATCTAACATATGTGTCGTTTTATATTTTGTAGGTGCTGACACTTTATGAGTCTTTGTGTTCCTTTAAGAGTATGTTATGTTGTTTCATCAAACTGATTTTCATATCTATCCTATAACACCCCCTAGTTGAATTGTGGACAGTCCAGATAGAATGTGCTACTCTATGTCTAATTAGGCATATGATTAAATAAATCATATTAATTCATCACGATATATTAAAACCAAAGATAAAATTTCAATCTCGTATTCATATTAAAAGCAAATTATACTTATATTATTACATTCTACCTATTTCTAATTAATTAATGACATTTACAATTCTATCTATGTATTGAATTGTGTACATGCCAAAATATTAAAATGTCTAAAGATAAAGAACAAACTAGCTATAATGAATCCATTTCCTCTGCAGATCATTAAGCCTTGAGTCTTATCCCTATTTCTCGGAACCTATATATGGTAAAAATCAACATATTGATCTTATGTTCAGTGGATGTATAAAAAATAAAAACATACATTTACCTTAATATAACATGACAATTTCTCACAATAATATAATCAAACTATTATTTAATATCAATTGCTATATTTCAGATATTATCCTAAATTAATCAAATTACAATTTCTTACAAGTCATATAGCCTGATCCATATTATACAAAACAATTCATAAATAACATATCAAATATCGTCAAGTACCTTATTTCTTTCTATTTAAATTCTATCATATAGCCTTTTGACATGTATTTCTTTTGTTTCCATATATCAAATCATATCATAACAATAATCATATCATTACTAAACATTGTACGAGTCATATCATTCACATATATTTTATTTTTAACATTTAGGCATATGTACATTCCAGTAGGAACGATCTATAGACAAGAGAATATCAAGATAGGATGAAGCCGAGTATATACATATAAGCATCAAGTGCCAATCCAATAGGCCGGAGTTGACCATATAGTGGAGCGCGTACGGGCCCGTCCACGTGGGGTACCTAACTGTAGCTCCCAATATCCATATAATATATGTAGTACTCATGTCATACCCTTATGCTAACCTCGTATCCCTCATCACAATTACTAGAGCCATATCTTATTAATTATCGATGTAATTTATTATCATTACTATTTTTTTTATTTAACTTAATCATATTACAATTTTGCTTAAACTTTTACAATAATTCTTTATTCATTATGTTCCTTTTTCTTTTAGGGTTTCAGTAACTCATTCCACTTATACTCCATATTCATTTCACAAGGATTCTCATGCTTATGTTCCTTTATTATGTCTAATTGACCAAATCACAAATAGTATCATTCAACACTTATTTTTAGGGCATTTCAATTTCTTCATTTTTACGTAATATCTTTTAATCAATCATAAAACAATAAAACATCCAACTTACTACCGTTCAACATTTCAAATGATAATTTCATCTTTTTCTAGTATTTATCCGAAACCTATCATTTAACAGAGTGTTAATCTATTTCAAGTTTAGCATCATCAAGCCTATTTAACTATTATAACTCCATTATACATGCCATCATAATATAAATATTAAACACTCAACAAGAATTCATTTAGCACCTAACTTCATAATGTAAGTTTACTAACACTAAATAGAAATCTTTCTTAACACCAAATCTCATTTAAAAGCTTATCTATCCCTTCGTTTCCTTCCTTCTTTTCCATTTCTTTTTCTCTTCCTCTTCCTTCTTCCTATATCATGGAAATCCCTTGAAGAAGCCTTTGGAACGTGACTCCTTTCCTTTCACAGCTTCTTTTCAACACTTCATCATGGAAATCCCTTCAAGAAGCCTTTGGAATGTGACTCCTTTCCTTTCACAGCTTCTTTTCAACCCTTCCTAGCTTCCTTTAAACTTGAGTTTAATCTTCCAACAACCTTATTTAAGGTTAAGTTGTACTTCAAGTTTTCAGAAGTTGAGAGAAAACAAAAAGAAAATTATAATAGTCGTTCTTTTGCCAAAACAAAAGGTAATGGAAGCTTAAGCCCTTTTATCCCTTATTCCTACCACTTAATCACTCACTTAGGACATGTGGAACTCTTAGATTAAATGGTGTTGCCATTAATATTCCAATTTGTGATAGATGGAGGGCCAAGATGAATCGATACCTCTTAATCTAGGGTTTGTATTTAATGCCCATGTGTAAATTCCACTAAACTCATTTGACTATCCTTCACAATATCCCAATCGAGACTTCCATGTACCACACCAATCTCGCCACATTCATGACTGAAACATGTTCACCCTTTTCCTCCCTCTCTCATCTTCATTCCTTCCTAGTTATGTCATTGTATTGTTATCCCTTTTTAACTAAAACTTCTCCATCTCACCATCTCTCGCCATAACTATATTGATACATGTCTTCTCTTTCCCTTCTTTCTTGCCATACTTCAAGCTGAACCATGATTAACCTCTTTCCATCTCTCGCCTTAATTCATTGTTCAAGTTGGGACATGGCTCTCCCTCTCCCTCTTTCTTGCCTTGTCTTATAACCGACCCTTCACATTTCTATCCCCATCTCTTCTCCCTTTTGCAGCCGAGATACACCATCATGTGAGGTCCTTGACCGAAGCCTCTCATACCTTTATCTTATCTTTCCATTTCCAAATATATATTAAGATTTCCAATCCAGATAAGTTTCCAGCTAGAGTTTTTTTTTTACTATTTTATTATAGTTTAATTGCGTTGCATTTAACAAATCAAAGAACATATTAATTATTTACTACTCCATTTATATAACAAATTTACATATTCTAGTCTATCTCAAGGTTACATAGTTTGGGATGTGATATCCTTTTTATTTGGGATTGATAATGTCTGGTAGATATCATTTCCTAATGTGTTCATTGTGTCATATCATATTTATCATGTGTTTATCAAATGGTAATCATGTTATGTCATTTATGCCATACTATGTCATGTTTTTATAACATATTAGGTGCATTTAATGTCATATATACAAGGTCGTGTCAAATATATATATATATATATATATATATTACTTCTTATCACATGTCTATTGTGTCATTTTCTATGTTTGTCATATTATATTACACATATACAATGTGTGTAATAGATTAGTTCATCATATGTATTCTATCATGTCTTATTCCATGTCTATCATAGCATATCAGGCATCTACTGTAATATATTATATGTACTAGGTCATGTTATTTATATATCTTATACCATTAGGTGTATCATATCATTTTACATGTACACGTCTACATATATATCATATAATACCATGGGTATGTTTGAAATTTCATGTAATGTCATTTCATGTTCAGTTACCTATCAAATTTATGCTTATCAAATAACATAAGTACATAAAATAAAGGCTTAATAAAGAAATATAACCTCTCTCTATGATCCATTCTTTATAATGTATGGTGACATCATGTCATATTATAGCCAATTGTGTCATGTCATTTCATAACATATACATTTCATGTCAAATGGTACTATATGATGTCATGATATGCCATTCAAGTCATTATGTATCACATAATACCATATCATTCATTTCATGTCATATGTACATTTAACACATTATCCATGTTCATCATGTAAACTATATTATCGTAGACATGTGAACATAATCATATAAGCATATACAAATACCATAACATAAGCCTATTAACTTTATGCTTATCAAATATCACAAGTACATAATAAAAAAGCTTAATACAGAACTATAACATATTTCTATGATCCATCCTTTATAATGTATGGGAAACTCAGTTCATCTGGTAGCCACTTATGTCATGACATTTCATAATATATACATTTTATGTCAAATGATACTATGTGATGTTATGATATGCTATTCATGCCATTCCACATCACATAACACCATATCATTCATTTCATGTCATATTTATATTTCACACATTAGCCATGTTCATCATGTAAACTATATTATCATAGACATGTAAACATAATCATATAAGAATATATAGATACCATAAACTTTTCCGTTTTTCATTACTTCTATCATATAGTGTATTCACATCATTTTGTACTATATCAAATTATAACATACTATTTCACATCATATCATATATTTAATATCATTACTCATCATATTGTAATGTTTATTTTCAATTCATACAATATGTTTCATACTATACCATTTCATATCATTCTTTTTCATGTACGCCATTTCAGTTCATAGTATATAATTTTCAATATGTAGATGCAATAAGCAACCACAAGAGCACAACTCATTCTATAACCTTTATGGCTCCTAAATATGTTAGTAGGATTGACTGCTAGATAAAGGAAAATTGTAGATTCACAATCAATAACATATAGGAGAAATAGTGCCAAAACGAGAGGGCTAAAGCCAATAACATATAAGTGGTGGCCACAATGGGTCAATCCACGTGGGGTAGCTCACAATAATCCCAAAAATCCATAATACATAATTATTAAATGAGAATAACAATCAACATATATTATCGTTTTATAGTTTGTAATTGTTTCATGTGTAAATCATAGTCGTTTTGCAAATGTAGGTATGACAATACATAACTAGGTTTGACTTTTAAACTTTAGGCCTTTAAGTACTTTAAGCAAGATCGAATGTCATATAAGGGATCTCAATTATGTGGTAAGATAATCACAAGACAATACTATTGTGATACCTCATTCTAACCCTTAAAATCATATTATTGTTATGCCAAAGCATATAAATATCATTGTTATGCTAAAATATTTATAACTATTATGTCGAAGCAACGTAACTATTATGCCAAACCATATAATAGTTGTGTAGTATTGCTGTCAATTTTATTGCATGCCATTTTCATATACTAACATCGATTACCATCGAAGATCATTAATGCCAATTTTAGTATTTACTAAACTTTTATACCTTTAGGTGACACCATATTCAAGTGAATAAAAAAATACACATTTATACCATATAAGACCATTCTATGTGTTATTGTATGTAATATGCACACTTGATACAATTTTAGGTCATTCTAAAGTCAGGTGTAAAAATTTTCACCATTTGCACTTTTTGTTCCCAAACTTGCTAGCATAACTTTCAAGAGATTATCATATTGTTCATAGCAATTCTATATAAATTATAGGTCATTTATTTAAGTCATATGCAACAATTGGAACAAACTCAAATTTTTTACCCGATTAGGTCAACATTACAAGACCATTTGCCATGCCAACAATTTCTAGCTAAAGAATAATATAAATATACATCTAAGGTAGCAAAATTCACTATAATTTAACCATGTTTGCATAATAATAAAATTGCAAACACAACTTAAAAATTTCACACACACCTTGGTGTATCGTGCTTACACATGTCACAATTACACTAACTTATATTTACTTCCATTTTTGTCCATCTATGATTACTCTAACTTAACACTATTATTTTACAGATTTATATGCTCTAAATGTCACATTTTAATGCCAGCCATGGTCAACATAAATTATCTAATCAAAACAATCATGTACTTACACATACATGCACACACACTTAGGCAACACCTAAATTTGGTACCTAAACTTAAAATTTATTTATTCTAACACCTTCTTTTAATTATATAAAATATTTAGGATATATTTATATCTACTTTGGTATAAGAAATAATTAAAAATACCCCTTGCAAGTCACTCTAAATTCAGCCATAAACAAAGACACAAACTAGTATTTTTATTTTCGAATTTCTGCATGTATGTAACTTTGGTTCAACTTGAATCAAAATTTCCACCATTAAATTTCATGCTTAGGACATAAGGTGTTATCAATATCCTAAATAAATTTAAACAAAATCAAATCAATTGAAATAGGAAATATAAATCAAATGAACCATGTGCTACAATCTATGCTCAAACAACACTATATCTTGATTCCAATATCAAAACCCAATTCGAATAAAAACCCAATTCAAATCAAAACCAAACTTAATTTTATTGCCTTCCACTTGTTGTATACTCTTTTTTGATGTGTTAGAAATGATTTTTGGATGTTGGGATACTGAAAAACCAAGTGGAAAATTGGATTTGTAAGCTTAGGTTGAAAGTTGTCTGTGGTGGAAGGTTAGGTGCAAATTTGAGTTAGATGAGAGATGAAGAAGTTGTTGCTATTTCTACTAGTTTACCTCTTCTTTACACTCTCTATAATGTTTATTTTGGTAAATATAGGTCTAGGAAAAGTTTGGGCATCACCTTGGATGGCTATGATAGATTTTTCCTTTTAAACTTTTAGTAATTATACATTGACCAACTTAACTTTTTTCCACTTCTATATTGCACCGCCACTTAATCTTTCTGTAAATTGACGTACTAAGCTTTATTTTTAAATTTAAGTCCTTTTCATGTATATTTTAAGTATTTTATATAAAATTACACTTTAGCCCTCGTGTATTGAAGCATACTTGCCACTTAATTTGTTTTGCCTTTTTTTATGTTTTGCAGAGTAACCTTAATTGAAAATTTTGATAGCTTTATATAGCTTATTTAAAATTTTTATTTTCACTCATTAAATATGTTTTAATTTTTTTTGTCTAATTATTAATTAAAAATTTTAGTACTAAGTATCTCGATGTTAAGCTAACATGTCGGTATAAGCTAATACCTCCTTTCCTGCTACTTACCCATGCTTCTCTTTAACCATAAATATGACGATGGTGGCATTATTGACCCCTTTAAGATTATGGGATTATTAGTAGAGTGCCTTAATAGGATGTCACATTATACTCATAAAAGATCATATATTCTATTCATATTTGATGTTGCATGGTTAATGGGATTATGTATTCTCACAAGGTGCAATTATGCACTGCTGGTGCAAAGTTTGCATGCACTCTACAATTTTGCTCATTACACTGCAATGCAAGCATAATTTGTACTATACTACAATATGACAAGTAGAATTTGCACTAAGGTGCAATCTTACAAGTAGAATTTGCATTATAGTGCAGTTCTGCACTGAAGCAGAATTTCCAAGATAGTGCAATCCTACAGTGCCAACAAAATTTGCACTCCGAAGCAATCCTGTAGTATAAGTAGAATTTGCACCATAGTGAAATTCTTACTGCACTACAATGCAGATTTCACCTTCAGTGCAAATGACAATTATCTTGTATTACAAAATACTTATTAATTAAATTTTGCAAATACCTAAGATTCCAAAATATTTTTTAAAAAAATATTATGATTTTCCTACATTTCAATACTAGAGATTCTACTATAAACTAATTATATGTATATACTAAAAAGGACAAATAATTACAAATTGTGTATATATACTTAAAACTTATTGGAAATAGGAATTATTCACTCTGCCATATTGATGAATCCATTAGTTATGCCGAGATATGTAATAAATTAGTAAGTACCATTAAGATATAAAAATCCACAACACTCTTTACATAGTATATTAATTATTATGTAAGAATTGGATTGTAGTTGAGAATATTGCTTATGTTATCAATTTT
>CAOGCB010331620.1:0-16743 GCA_948266635.1 Cnidoscolus chayamansa
GATGACCCCACCACCGTATTTATTGATTTATGGTCTTCTGCTCGAATTTACTTTATTTTAAAATATTATTATTTTTTAATTTTCTCTTAAGTTTATTTGAAAATTTAAAAATGATCATAAACTGATTTCATCATGGTGATAAATTTTATGTAATTTCCCCCTCTCTTATAATAAGATATTATAATTAATTTTAAAATTCCGAAAGGAGTTGCAAAAATAATAATAAAAAAAAGAAATATAATGACATTATTTATTATATTAAAATAATGATTTTTGTTTCGAAGAGATGCATGGCATTGGAGCATATCTTAAGCAGAAAACGACAAGTTGGATTCTAGTATATGGCAAAGAGTATCGTGTCTATAAGAGGGAGTATGGGTAAAGCAGCTTTACATTCTAAGTTCTAACACAAGTAGTAGTAGAGGAGAGAGAATAATAAAGAGAACAAGGAATATATTTCTTCTTCATGGCTATGGAAGATGGGGTTGACGATTATACAAAAGATGGCACTGTGGATCTCAAAGGGAAACCTGTCCTTAGATCCAAGAGAGGTGGATGGAGGGCTTGTTCTTTTGTTGTTGGTAAGTCGCAACTTCTCTCTCTCTTACTTCATCACTCCTTAACTTGGTTACTTGATACCTTGAAATCCCTGCAGTGGATCCATGATTTGGCGTGTTGTTTCAAGTTGTATTTTTCTTTAGTTTGCTTTTTCTAAGCACTTTCTGAATCTATCAAGTCTAACGAAAACTGGGTTTCGATCGGATTTACATATGAACCCAGATCCTTGGATCTGCATGCTTTAATTAGCTGGAATAGTTAGTGATATGCAAGTTTCCAGATTTCTTGGTACATGTTCATCTACTTTGCGTGAGAAATATTACTGTCCATGAAAGGAAATGCTTGGTGTAGATAAGTAGACCCACCTACCACAAGTACCAGACTGTGAAATTTGATACTTCTACATATACTTACACCACATTAGCTGAAAATGAAAGCAATACACGTACACTTACACTTTCTTTTTATATGGGTGAATCAATTAGTAGTAGATATTTATGGTGGACATGAACTTTGTGGTGGTGCAGTGTACGAGGTCTTCGAAAGGATGGCATATTATGGGATATCAAGCAACTTGGTTGTGTACATGACAAAAAAGCTGCATCAAGGTACTGTCAAATCCTCCAACAACGTCACCAATTGGGTTGGCACCATTTGGATGACTCCAATTTTGGGTGCATATGTCGCCGATGCTCATCTTGGCCGCTACTGGACCTTCGTCGTTGCTTCCATCATTTATCTCTCGGTACTATATATATTTCCACCTTTATATTTTACGACTTGCTAGATCAAGTTTTAACATGATTCCATTATATTAAACTAAGTTAAACCCTGTTCTTGACTTCTTGGTTGTTGCCATTTTTTTGGAAGTCTACTTGCATTAGTTGCGATGTTGCTTTTGGATAGAGAAATGCTAATGAATCAGTCAACATTCAATATCAGTTTGCATATTAAAAGCTTAAATAATAATAATAATATACAATACCGTATTACATAGATCTAAGTCATAGATCTACGCAAAGATGATTATTTATTACTTATAATATATTTTTTTATATAAACCCATTTCATATAAATTTAAAATAATGAATATATGGATTCTATTCATGCTTATCGAGATCACACTACACTATTTCTTACATTTGAATATCAATCTGATAATCTTAAAAATACTGGAATACCATGATCTGATTAGCGTTGTAAGCCTGAATTCCAGGGGATGTGTGTACTAACACTATCAGTGTCGCTTGGAGCATTAAGACCACCACCCTGCAAGGATGCCAATGTTGACAATTGCCAGAAGGCATCAGCATTACAATTAGCAGTTTTCTTCGGTGCCCTCTACACCTTAGCCTTAGGAACTGGAGGAACCAAGCCCAACATCTCCACCATTGGTGCAGATCAGTTCGATGATTTCGACCCTAAAGAGAAGGGTCAAAAGCTATCCTTCTTCAACTGGTGGATGTTCAGCATCTTCTTTGGAACACTCTTTGCTAACACAGTACTTGTTTACGTACAAGATAATGTTGGATGGACACTTGGCTATGGACTTCCAACTCTTGGTCTTCTAATATCTGTTGCTATATTCTTGGCTGGTACACCTTATTACAGGCACCGGCTTCCTACAGGTAGTCCGTTCACAAGGATGGCTAAGGTCATAGTTGCTGCCTTAAGAAAATGGAACGTGACAATTCCTAATGACCCTAAAGAACTCTATGAGCTTGACTTGGAAGAATATGCAACCAATGGAAAGTTTAGGATTGATTCCACTCCTACCCTAAGGTGGATATATGAGTATGATTTTATTTGTTTCTGTATTGCAGCTCTTGCCAAAAATTCTATATTCTGATTGGGTGTCTTGTTCACCTCTGCAGATTTCTGAATAAAGCTGCTGTGAAAGCAGGTTCAAGCGATCCGTGGATGCTTTGCTCAGTTAGTCAAGTAGAAGAAACTAAGCAAATGTTAAGAATGATACCCATCTTGATTGCCACTTTTGTTCCTAGTACAATGATTGCTCAGATCAATACCCTTTTCGTGAAGCAAGGCACTACCCTTGATAGGCATATTGGCAGCTTCAAAATCCCCCCAGCAAGTTTATCTGGATTTGTGACCTTATCAATGCTTATATCTGTAGTCCTTTATGACCGATACTTTGTCAGGATTATGCGAAGGTGGACCAATAATCCTAGAGGGATCACTCTTCTTCAGAGGATGGGAATAGGCATGGCTATCCACATCATAATCATGATTACAGCTTCCCTCATTGAAAGGCACAGACTCAGTGTGGCTAAAGAACATGGCTTGGTTGAAAGTGGAGGACAAATCCCTTTAACAATCTTGATTTTACTTCCTCAATTTGTGCTTATGGGAATCGCTGATGCATTTTTAGAGGTAGCCAAGCTTGAGTTCTTCTATGATCAGGCACCTGAAAGCATGAAGAGCCTTGGTACTTCTTATTCAACTACTAGTCTTGGAGTTGGAAACTTCCTCAGCAGTTTCCTTCTTTCGACAGTCTCTCGTATCACCGAGAATCATGGTCACCACCATGGATGGATTTTGAATAACTTGAATGCTTCTCACTTGGACTACTATTATGCATTTTTTGCGATATTGAACTTCCTGAATCTCATTTTCTTCTTCGTTGTGCTCAAGTTCTATGTGTATAAAGCTGAAGTTTCAGATTCAATGGAAGTACTAGCCGAAGAACTGAAGGGAATCAGATTGAGAGCATCAAGCAAGGAAGCGTCTAATATTTCGTAGCTTTGACTGAATGGTCGCTGGAGAGAAGAAAAAGTAGCATAACTAAGCTATATGGGCATCAGAGCTGAAACTGGAAGATCAGATACAAGTTGGTCACCCTTTTGGTGCAAGCTGCTAACTTTCAATGGGGTGAATTTGGTTGGGGAGTGGTGAATTAAACAATTATGCTGCATTTTGCTCTGTATCTTGAAAAAAAAAAAAAAAAAAAAAGGAAAGAAAGAAAGAAAGAAGAAAAAGAAGAAGAAGCAGATAACATGACAATTGACAGCCTCAAATGCTTTATAATACAAACAACTTCTCTGTTAAATCATCCTGAAAAGGCCTTGACATTACTTTAGAATTACTCGAACTTTACTAGACAGAAACATATTAAAAGCATAAATAGACAGCTTTGCTTAGCATGTCAGAATCGCCCTCCCACTTCTCTCTATTTCATTGCTCAAGATAACATCAAATTAGCAAATTTAAAAAAAAAAAAAGGTATTCACATAACTCCCTTGTCACACTTCCTAATAAAAAAGTTTTAATTGGTATGTACTAACAATTCCTAGTTCTACAAAGAATTTAGGCTGACACCCTCTCAGCAGATCTTGATACAACATTTAACTTCAACTGAATCCTGCTACAATTAGCTCTCTCACATTTTATAATCATCTTTGGTCGCTGTAAATTACTAGAAGTCAAAATTATCATCTTAAGTCATTTCCTCTTAGCCAGTTGGAAAGTTTTCTTCAAGAACTGGTTTGCTACTTTATCATTTCTGTGGCATAAGACTCTTAAGATTGTGTTAGGATCTGCTCTATTCCACCTTCCAGTTGTGGGCGGCATTGGTAGTTTTTGTCCTGTACCCACAACTCCTATACCACTTGTTTCACAAGTCACAATGCTGAAATCTTCCATTAGTTGCTCTGTACATTCACCCATCAATGTTATTACACCTTCAACTACATCAGCCTCCCTATCCACCATCTCCTCATTGATCAATCCTTCAGCACATGTGCAAAATACCCGCTTCAGATTCTCAAAATCTTCTTGTATCATCGGATGATCAGACCGATAAAACACTCGAGACCACCCTCCAGCAAGCAAAACCATGAGGTAGGCCTCAAAACTTGCCCTCATTACTTCTTTCATTGCCAAAGCTTGAGCTCGGTCTGTAACAATTGCTGTCAAAAGAGTAAGATTCTGCTTCAGGGTTCTCAATGCAGGCCTAATCCTGGCATTTGCTACATCACCGACATAGAGAGTTTCATAGAAGACTGAATTCGAGTCAAGAAAGATCAAACGATAGGCAGCAACTTCTGATACATTTTGACAGGCAGATTGGATGGATGAATGGGCTGTTTCAAAGAAAGAACATGAAGTGGAACGATTCCTGCGGTGGCTCGCGTGACGTGTGCCAGCTGAAGAAAAAGTTCTTGGGGCAAGGGCGAGGGTCTTGTCTAAAGAATGGAGGTGAGAAAGAAGATAGTGCAGAGTGTTGAGTCGGATGTAAAGGCGTTGTGTTCCCCTGCTTGTTGATGGTCTTGGATGGTGAGCTCCGGTTATTCCATGTTGCTGCATTTCTTCTGTTGGAACAGTGCACGGAGTAGCTATCTTCCACAGCTTTGAGAACTTGGAGTCACGGTTGCATCTGGTTAGGGGAGGTAGAGTGGGGACATAGCTCTGTTTTGATCCTGGAAAGATACCCAAATCGAAGTTAGATTATTGAAATCAAGTTCAGAAACTTCCATGGAATTTATTTTCACAGGAAGATTGATTTCTTTCTTCTATTTAAAGCCAAATTAGAAGTTCATCCAGGATTAAAAATAACAAACAAGGTACATTTTCTTACCACAAGCTTCTACAAATTTGATGTACTCTTGGAAGAGATTCTCTAAACCTTCTGCGAGTTCACAGACAAGTTCATCAGTGATTCCAACAGGAATTTCAAAGAATTCATCCACTGTGTCCTTAGCTAATTTCATCAACTCCACAACTGACTGTGCATATGGCTCGTTTTTGGATTTGGGATTCCATGTCTGCAACATCGATTGAATCACCATTCACTCGCTGGTACTTCGACATAAAATGAAAGGTATCTTACTCTTATTATAAGCATATATTTACGGTACAAATGAACAAGGAGAACTTACTTCAGAATCTCTCACTCGGAGGAAATTCTCTCGCCCCCTCTTTATTCTTTCTTCAATCCATTGTTTCATGACCCTCATTATGACTGATTCAACTTCATATGGAACCATCTCTCGCACAATTGTCTTTCCTCCATCTTCACAATCTGCTGAGTCTTCAACCACCATTTGTACCAAAAAATTCTCCAGCTTTCCAGCCCTCTGCAGTACTTCAACTGACTCATTATTAAGAGAAGACATCCCAGCAAGATACTGCTTCAACACTGCCCCGTAGCAATGATGCAGTGTTACAGCCGCAACACTAGCTGCAATTGATTGCCATTTCTTCAGTATGGGACTGAAACTTTCCCTCTCTCGCAGTGCCAAATCCTCTGTTTCTTTAGCTAATTGAAGGAGAGCCTCGCTGGCCTCATCTTTCACTTCCACACTCGTACTCTTATAGCTTCCAGTTTCTATTACCTGCAGTTCATCACAAATATAACAATATGATATAAGAAACCTTGTATGCATAGTGCTAGAGATTAGAGAAGAGGAAATGTTGAATCCTATAATAACCCACTTTTGCAAATGCGTTCTTTATTGATGATCGAATATAGTGATCGACGCGATCCCCAGATGAATCGACTATCTTTCTGTCATCTTTCTCTGTCCCTTCAGTGAGAGAAACATCCTCACCCAGAATCTTTGATGCTGATAAGGCCAAAGGCAAAAGATTCTCAATCAAGAAAACATTTCCTCTCTGGAAATAGTCATGGTAGTGAAGCAATCTCCTCTCTGCCCACCCTTGCATTGAAGCCAACATAGAAGACAAAAGCTTAACATACATTGCCTCTCGGTCTGGCTTTTTTGCATCATTAGCTACCTCCGTAGATAACATAGCATGTGCAGCGTAGAGAAGATCAGGCTCAGTTTGAGATGTCAATACATATTGTTGGAAAAGCACCCAAGTAAAGCATAGATTGTGTATTGATCTATTGATTCCTAATGTACACCATGTCTTTTTAATCAACTCCACAAGCTCATCAACCTCATCAAGAACTAACGTCTCATCCCTGAAATCAAAAATTGCTTGAAGAAGGCATGTATAGATGTGAAGGTTTAGAGGCAAGCCATCAGCCCAATGGCAGACATCGGTAGGTGCTCCAGTGGGGCTTCGCCAAGATAAGGTAACAACACTGTTGCATAAGGCTCTCATGGTGTCAGAATTTTTGCTTGTGTCAATTGGTTTTGTGTCGCTGGAACGGATAATTTCGCGGAGACGCATAGCATATGAGTTAGATTTTTCTATTGGGATTGCTGGGTGGAGGAGAAGACCGGCCTCCAAGATCTTCAGCTGACGCCTTTGCCAAATGTGATACTCGTGCGTGTCATTGAATTCTGATGGTTTAAGGTGGCGGAGCAGCTCCAGTGGCAGGATTATCGTCTCTGCTCTCCTTCCCATCTGCCGAAGATTAACTAAGTCATCAATGGTTGCTAAACAAATGAGTGGAAATTAATATTGCCAAAGATAACAGATAACTTATTTAAAATAATAAAAACAAAATAGACTAAAACAAAAAACCTAAGTATCAACTAAAATATTTTATGATAATTTCTTTTTCTTTTCTTTTTTTTTTAATTTATTTTCACGAACTACATGCAGCGTTACGTACTTGGCCAACCAGAGTCCTCATCAGCGTCTTTCTCAATCGATTATCACTCTGCTCTGTCACCCTCATTTGTAGTCTCATTATCTCCGCCGAAGTCAGAGGCCGTCTTGGTCTCGTTGCCGGCATGGTATTGAACATTGAAATCGGGCTAAACCCCCCACTCTGAAGCTGTGGTGCATTTGGAGACCCTGGTGCTGACCCCCCACCGCCTCCTCCGCCCCCACCACCATTAACCACGCTAGACATCCTCCTGGACGGTGACCTCTTCAGCATCTTTAGCCCTAGAGCCCTTTTTATCTTACTAGTTGGAGTCGTCACAACTAAAGGGCCACTGCCTACCCGCCCACCACCGGAAGAACCAGAACCAGACCCTGAAGATGACCCAGATCCTGCACTATCTCCAACATCATGAAGATGATGATGTGAAGAGTAAAACGTGAGGGCATTCTTGCCACCGCCAAAGCCAGGAGAGGATCGACAGGCAGTAAAGAAAATTTCATATGAGGTCTCCCGGATATCATCACGGTCGAGAATGCCGAGGTCTCCAAAAGGCCAGGTGAGGTCAGTCTCAACAGGGTCGAGAGCGGTGGTGGCTGGGCCAGAAAGGAGGGGACCAGAGAAGAAATCTCGGGAAGTATGGTGCGCCATTAAAGTAGGTAGCGCAGTAACAACACACAACGTAGAATCTCTGGTCAAATGTCCGGCGGAAAAGGGTCGGCAGAGAAGGCGAGCATTCTTTGAAGAAAGCAAGAGAGGGGGAGAAACAGGAACAGAGAAGAAATGTGGGTGGGAGTTGTGATAGGTTTGGCGAGGGCAATGTGTTAAAGAGAGAAAGGATGATGGGCAGGAGACAACGTTTGTATTGCGAGGAAAGCGATGAAGATATGGTATTACCAAATAGTCTCATCTGATGCCTCTATTTCTGGAATTGCCTTGTTACAGAAAACTAGGGGTTGGCATTTGCTAGTTTTCTTGTCATAAAATAGACATTGGCCTCTCCTCATGTGTGGATCCACTGCTTGATGATCAATCCATCCATGTTCTTCAAAATTAGCTAATTCTCATGTTTGTTTTGATTCTGAAATCTGATTAGTTTTGCAATTGCATCACATTTGTCCCCTCACACTTGCTGTCAATTTGGCAATTTTATCAATATAATTTATTTTTCACAATCTTAATTAATATAAAATAATTTAATTGTTTATGTAAATTTAAATAAATAAATATTTATTATTATATCATTTAAAATTATGAATACCTTAATATATTTTTTTAATAAGTTTTACAAATTTAAATATTTTATTTTAAAATTAATTAATTAAATTATGTATTAAATAAAAATAATATAGATATTTAAAATGATAGTATTAAATAATACATACAAAATAAATTTGTAGATAATAAAATAAATGTATGGAGATATTTTAATAGAATAATTTTAAAATAAAAGTAAATAAATCATTGAATATTCTAGCTAAATAGAAAAGTCATCTTTTTTTAATTTGATTAACAAACTTGATAAATTATTCCCAAAGTAGCACAATATATTCAATTTCAAATTATTTAACAACAAATTTTAATATTAAACTATATAATATAATAATAATAATAATAATAATTTCTATTTAATTTATAAGTAATTTTTTTAATAACCACACTGAAAGATATATACAGTGAAAATTCACTATCTGATTGGTTAAATTAATTAAAAATTATACTAAATATATGTAATCAAATATTATTAATTACTTAATTTATGATTATATTTTAAATAAAATTACGATAGATATCTCAACAGAATTATTTTAATAACGAAATATTTAATAACTACCTTATCTATTATATGATAACAAAATATTGCATCACTATCTACTTGATTTTCTTTTACAGAAAAATTTATGAACAATATCGCTAATTAATTTAATAAAATTAATTATAAAACACTAACATAAAATAAAAACACAAATTAATTAACTAGACAATAAATCAATTAGCTGGTTATAATAAAGTTTAATTAAAATTAGATTATATCATTTATTGCAATTGTGATAATAATTTTTCTTAAAAATATAGATACCATTTGTTCATGAACAATTTGAATTTAATTTAAAATTTTTTATTTTATATATATATATAAATTATAACTACTAAAAAAACCTTGATAATAATAATAAAAAAATATCACATGACTATATATAGCCAACACACTGGGCATATCCCATTGCTTGGCTTATCTACTCATTAAAGCGCTGTCCTTTCTTCTTCTTCTTCTTCCATTGTCCTCTAAAAGCTACCAAAAACGTAAAAGAATCTGTTAGTGAAGAAGAATGAGGGCTGCAGTGATTGGTTGTGGGATTAGTGGTCTTGTTTCAGCTTATGTTCTTGCAAAAGCTGGAGTTGATGTTGTGCTGTACGACAAAGAGGATTATCTCGGTGGCCATGCTAAGACTGTCTCCTATGATGGCGTCGACGTTGATCTCGGTTTCATGGTCTTCAATCGCGTAAGTCTCCTCCATTTTCATTCCTCTCCTTCTTTAGCATTATTTATAAAATAAAAAATGTTTTAGGGAAGAGTCAAACAGTGAATCTCTAAATATACGAAGGGCCATTGGAGAACCCATAGTGACGTCGTTTCGTTAGTTTTATTAGGTCTGTCTTGTGAATTAAAATTTGACAAATGTCTCTTCATTTGCCCTACGCTTGTCTACCTCGTCTCCTCTTACTGAACAGGAGTGCCTTTTTCGATCAATTATCACTTTGTCCTTTTCACTCCAATTTCAGATGAACTTTGTTTTATGCTTTTTTAAGATTAATAAAAAAAATGAACTTGCTAAAAAATATTTCTAAATTTGTTCATTTAATTAATTCGTTTTTTTGCTGATTTCTAGGCAACTAATAACGTGATTTTGCATGGACCCATGTATCGTTTTAACTCTCATCTTTTTAAAGTATTTTTATTAAATTGACAGAGCAATATCTTTGATCAGCACTGTCATCATTAATTAATTGATTATTTTTTAATTATGGGTTAAAGAGAAATAATCGATTTTAAAAGCAATTTCTTTATTTGGAGGTTGATAATAATGGAGATTATGTAATTTTTTGGATTCTTTTACAGGTAACATATCCAAATATGATGGACTTCTTCGAGAGTCTTGAAGTGGATATGGAGTTGTCTGATATGTCATTCTCTGTTAGCTTAGACCAAGGCGAGGGCTATGAATGGGGTACCAGAAATGGCCTGTCAGCTTTGTTTGCACAGAAGAAGAATCTCGTCGATCCAGGCTTCTTGCGAATGCTTCGAGAACTGGTCAAGTTTAAGCATGATGTACTCAGGTGACCTTTTTTTTTTTTTAAGGACGCATATATAACAATTTGAGCATCCTCTGTCTTGATATTGCTGACAATTTTGTTTATTCCAGCTACCTGGAGATTCTTGACAACAACCCTGACATTGATCGGAATCAAACATTGGGGAATTTTATCAAGTCCAGGGGTTACTCTGATGTGTTTCAGAATGCTTATCTTGTGAGATATCTGACAGATTCTGTTCTGTCTCATTCTTTCCTCCTTGTGATTTTGTTTTCATTTTCTTCTTCTTACAATCCTGTTTGTTACTTGTTATTTAAGGTTCCAATGTGCAGTTCCGTATGGTCCTGCCACTCAGAAAAAGTCATGAGCTTTTCTGCTTACTCTGTACTCTCATTTTGCCGTAATCACCATTTACTTCAGGTACATGGTATCTCTGAGACGACTAGATTGTATATCGGTAGACGATACACCTTTGTGGGTATTCAAAAAATTTGATCGAATGCCATTTGATTCTCTTTGCAGCTCACTGGCCGCCCGCAGTGGCTTACTGTCAGACAGCGCTCTCATAGTTATGTCAATAAGGTGCTTGCTTAATTGCTCTAGAATGCTGCATGTTTCCGGTCTTTCTTCGGATGAATAATCTTTTTCAACTAGTACGATATGGTGGTTTTAGAATTGAACTTGAAGCTAAAATTTCTGTATCAATCTCAAGTAAATTTGGAAAACAAATTATTCAGGTCAGAGAAAGGCTGGAAAGCTGGGGCTGTCAGATCAGAACTGGCTGCGAGGTACTCTCGGTTTCCGCTGATGATGAGGGTAAGCTTTAACAGTAATTACATATCAAATAGTAAACTTTTGTGATGCATCTAATTACCCATTAACAAATTAGGGGGTAATTAAGACAGCTATTTGATTGGAGCCTGCAAGTTGTTGAATATCATTGCAAAATGCTGAGAAGATTAATCTATTTTATTATTAATAAAATAAATAATAAAAATATAGTATATAAATTTAGAAAAGTTATAAAATTATAAAATTAAATGTTGCGAAAATTCTTATTCATCATTCCAATTGCTTTTCTGTTAATGATTTTAGAAACGAATTTAAATTTATTTTAGAGATTAGTTTTATTATACTTATGTAGATATATGTAAAAAATAGATTATTTAATTAATCAATGAAAATCTTTCCTGTGTAAATTTACTGGTGAATGTGAACACTTCTTTAGCAGGATGTAGAGTGTTAGGTGGAGATGGGTCTGAAGAACTATTCAATGGCTGCATAATAGCTTCTCATGCCCCGGATTCTTTGAAAATGTTAGGAAAGCAAACAACCTTTGATGAAAAAAGAATACTCGGTGCTTTCCAGTATGTGTACAGGTATCGGCTTTCTCTTCTGAGTTGGTTATCATCATTATTTGGCTATATATAGCAGACAACTTAACAGGAACACACAATCTATAAATATTTTGTAGATATTATGTACAATACTCGTCATAGCTTAAACAATTATAAGTGAAAAAAAGATGAGAATGCAACAGCATGAAACCTTCGGAAAGAGTTGGAATTGTCTATTTGAAAAAGGTTTTATGAGCATTAGATTTGAAGAAAGTAATCTATATTCCTTCTCTGTGATAAACTGATGCAGCCATCCAACTAATTCGGAGCGAGATTAGTTGAGTTCAGTCGTTGCCCACTAAAATGCATTTCCGCAGAATAATAACGTTAATAGGAGATGAACAGAAGTTTTGATTATTTAGGGGCTCTCTTTTACCAATCTTTTTATTGCTTTATGGAAGTTCTTGAGGTTTAGAAGTTAATGCAATTATGAATTCTGAAAGGCCAATTGACCCAAAAATTTCAAGCCAATGTTTTGGTATCCAAACCCTTAATTAACCAATTATCCCCACTTTCAACTTTAAAGTTATGGTTAACTGGTCCAAAATTGAAACGTTTGGGTAAAATTGTCAATAGGCACAGAGGTTTAGATCTTTTTCAATTAGCCATTCTTAAAAGTTTATTTACGCAAGATGTGCAATAACTCTTTAACGTTCTATTGCAGTGACATCTTCGTTCACCATGATAAAAAATTTATGCCTAAAAATCCGGCAGCATGGTGTGCATGGAATTTCCTAGGGAGTGATGACAACAGAGTTTGTCTGACATATTGGCTGAATGTGCTTCAGGTTTGTAATGTGTTTTCTTGTGGAAAAACGAACTTGTATTGCTGGTTTCTAATTTGTTTCGTTACTTGTACCAAAAAGTAATATATCCTCACTTTAGGGGCCCCCGCACTCCGGTCTGACAGGATTGTGGAGGGTTAAATCACGGTAACTCAGTCGTAGTCAAGTGGGAGGCTTTTAACTCGGTACAGCCCACCCACATAGGTGAAACTCCCACACTGCGGCTGCTGAGACTCGAACATTGGACCTTGTATCAATTCTGCCACTTGCTTACCAATGAGCTAAGCCCGCACGGGCTAATTTGTTTCAGTACTCAGTAGAATGTGTGATCGATGGACTCATGCATTTTGTTGTTAGAAAAAATTTAAATTATGTTGTTTAAAAGCTTTAAACTCTTGCAGAATCTTGGTGATGCTGGTCTACCTTTCTTTGTGACGCTCAATCCAGATCATACACCAGAGCACACATTACTAAAGTGGACAACTAGCCATCCAGTTCCATCTGTAGCTGCAAGAAACGCTTCACTCGTGTTTGACAATATTCAAGGGAAGAGGGGACTTTGGTTTTGTGGAGCATACCAGGGTAAGTCATGTCCTTTTCCTCCATCGAGCTTTTTTTGCAGGCTAAGTTTCAAGTTGCATTCGGTTTGTTGCATTTGATGTATCTGATATAAGAAGATAAGCACATGACTTGTTCCGCGCTGATATTGTTTTTGTTCTTCAGCAGCAGATGTCACGTTTTATTATCTCGTTAAATTTCTCTGAGAATTTACGTTGCATCTTTTAGGGCCATTTTGGTTTTGAACATTTTACAATTCCTAATTAGCTTCACGGTTTACTGATTATTTATTCATAATTTGTTTCATTCTTCCAGGTTATGGTTTCCATGAGGATGGACTGAAGGTAGTTTATTAATAATAACTACAGATATGTTTGATAAGATATAGAAAGGACTATAGCTGTAGGATGCAATAGAATCATACATTTTCTCCAATAGAAAAATATTCTTAAGAAAACAGGTAAAAATTCTCAATAACGTTTCTTATAATTTCCCTATGTTCTTTCTAAAAATGGTGTTCTTGACAGTGGAAAACAGAGCTTCCACACCTCTCACCCCCCAAATTTATTTTTGAAAGAATTCACTAAGTTGGTGGTTCTTCAACTCCCAAGTGAGGTTTGTGTATTTATTTTTGTAGTCTGGAATGCTTGCTGCACATGGTTTTCTTGGAAAAAGTTGTTCTCTTCTGAGCAATCCAAAACACATGGTACCGTCTATGTTAGAAATTGGCGCTCGCCTTGTTGTCACCAGATTTCTTGGACATTATATCTCTACCGGCTGTTTAATGTGAGTTCAGTTATAGAGATAATCATAGCCCTTCTTGTATGGTATTACTACTTGTCCTTATAATGCACAAAAACGCATCATGCAACTTACAGGTTCTCCCACACACTAAAAAATCAGAAGGTCTATAATCTATATATACTAATTCAAGACGATTCCTTGTATTGCTACTGAGCTACATTTAACATTATATGGAGATTTTGATGAACATAAATCGTTATGTGACAGTATATTGGAGGAGGGAGGCACAATGTTTACCTTTGAGGGAACAGCTAAAAATTGTTCTCTGAGGTCTGTTCTGAAAGTTCATAGTCCCCAGTTTTACTGGAAGGTATGTGCTTTCCTGCTAGATTTTTATAGCCATTGCATGAAGCATCATCACTAATGAGAAGATCTTGAATATAAAGAAAACGTCAACAAACATTGCACATGCTAAATCAGAATGATGACTTTGTTATTCACCAAAATGTCCCTATCACTAACAGCAATGAGAATTTCCTCAGATAATGACACAGGCCGATTTAGGCCTTGCAGACGCATATATAAATGGTGATTTTTCCTTTGTTGACAAAGATGCAGGTCTTCTAAATATTTTCATGGTGAGCTCATTGATACAAGTCATATGCCAAATTCTCTACTTCTATATCAACTTTTAATGGAACCTTTTTTTTAAATTGTTGCAGGTTCTCATTGCCAATAGGGATGCTAATAATTCTGTATCAAGATTGAATCAGAAAAAGTATGCTGCAATAACTTACTCTCAGGATATGGTAGTACAAGTTGAAATTTCCTGAATCTTACTTAATCAACTCGCTCAATGTTGACTTTAGGGGTTGGTGGACTCCAATGTTATTCACTGCTAGTATTGCATCTGCAAAACTTTTCTTCCAACACGTTTCAAGGCAAAATACTCTTACACAAGCTCGAAGGAATATCTCTCGACATTATGACCTGGTATGATATCGTGTGGAGTTAATGCCCGATTATGTTGGTGTCCTCTAAATGGTTTAGAAAACAATTGCGAATGGAATCTGATTGATTTTGACTCCGCATCTACGAAGAACAGCTAAAGCTGTAAACTTACTAAATCAAGTACATATTTGGATGTGTTCATGGAAACACAGGTCAAATTTTAATGTTCAGAAGTTCGGATTGTTTAGAGGTGAAAATTATTTCTTCTAATTTGAATTATTAGTCAGTGAAGCATAGCCAAAAAAAGACAGGAGTAGGCCGGCAATCAGTTGAGAATGTTCTGCAACAGTCAGTGGCTTCTCATAATTTAAGTGGACAGCAGAAATAAGTGGCTATAGTATTAATGATTTAAAAGTGTTTAATGTTAAAGAGAGAATTAAGACGATTATAGTTTCCTTTTGTGCAAGTGATGGTAATGCAATTATTTGCGGTGTGGCAAGTGAATCTTACATCCTCTTTTTGTGCTGTATCTACAGAGCAATGATCTTTTTGCGTTGTTCTTGGATGAAACAATGACGTACTCCTCTGCTGTATTTAAGGTCAGAAACAGAAAATATTGATAATCTTTTCTTAACAGAACATGAAAGAAGTAATTCAACTAGTCGTATCCTATGACTTCAAGTCATTTACATTTTTGACGGGTTTGTTTTTGTTCTGCTACTTTGAAGACGGAAGATGAAGACTTGAAAGATGCACAAATGAGAAAAATTTCACTTCTGATAGAAAAAGTGAGCATTTTCCTTAGGCATTCGAGAAAAAGTATCAGATTTTCCTCATATTCATTATTCACTTTTGATGTCCATCTTTGACCAATCTTAGGCCAGAGTCAGTAAGGAACATGAAATTCTTGAGATAGGTTGTGGTTGGGGAGCCTTGGCTATTGAAGTTGTCAAACGAACTGGATGCAGATACACTGGCATCACTCTATCTGAGGAGCAGCTAAAATATGCAGAAAACAAAGTGAAGGAAGCTGGCCTTCAGGTATCAAATTGAACAATATTTGCAATTGTTATCTCTTAAACTGTCTTAAACCTGTTTTGAATTTTAACTGAACACTTGTGTGTAATAAGCAGAAAATATATCTAATGCTTATCCTTGCATATGAAACATTATGAAAACATTATCTGGTTAAGATTCAATAGACTTCGTTTTGAACATTAATAAATTCTTCTATCAGAACCATATCAAATTTCTTCTCGCTGACTATCGCCAATTGCCTGGAAACTGCAAATATGACAGAATCATATCCTGGTAAGATCTTCCACCTCCAAGATTATATCACCATAGAATTCTTAACATATAGCTTGAGCTTCAATGGATTTTCTAGTGAAATGATAGAAGCTGTTGGCCATGAATACATGGAGGAGTTCTTTGGTCGTTGCGAAGCAGCATTAGCAAAAGATGGGCTTATTGTAATACAGGTAATGACAAACTTATAAGAAACGGAAGAATTCCCATGTCTGTTCAGTTCAATACCTTACATCATGGTTGAAAGGTTGAATTTGTTGCTTGATGTAAAGAGATTCTTTTTCCTTAGTTCATATCAATTCCAGAAGAACGTTATGAAGAGTACAGGCGAAGTTCAGACTTTATAAAGGAATATATATTTCCTGGTGGATGTTTGCCATCATTAACAAGGTTAACAACAGCAATGGCTGCCACAACAAGACTCTGGTATAAACTTAATTTGATCTTATAGCTGCATACCTTATTCTTTCTTCTCTGTCTACAAATTTAACTTTAATTTACTGGGTGGAAAGTGTGGAGCATGTGGAAAATATAGGACTTCATTACTTTCAGACACTCAGATACTGGAGAAAAAATTTCTTGGAGAAGC
>CAOGCB010331796.1:0-17140 GCA_948266635.1 Cnidoscolus chayamansa
AAGACCCTGTCTCGGCTGACTTCAACTCGCGACCAAGAAGCTTGAGGTCGCGGTCGCGAGCTTTTCCTATGATGCTCAATTTGGCTCAAAACTCACCCTTTTCAATCCTTTAAAGCTTTATTTTAACCTTCCAATGCTCGTCTTCATGCCTGCACACATTCTAACCCAAACTACACCAAAACAAGTGAAATCTTACATAAACAAATAAAAAAAAACACACAAACAACACAATGAAACATAGTACTTTGGCAATGCCATCAGTAATTTTCTCACCAAGATTCTTGAGTAGTTCTAGTTGACAATGCCATCTTTTAGGAGCTACTCCAAACATTAATATGCACCAAGAAGCTCATTTTGGCCATCTTGGAGTTACCATATGCGTAAACATAACATGAATATCGCTTGGAATGTCCAAACCCCATTTGTGTTTCTTCTGTGGGACAATTTGTGGTACATCCCAAAGGACATGCCGAATGGACATACATAAATATATCTGAGAGATATTCCTAGCGATATAATATGTGGGTCATAAACATTAACATACAGGATCGAGGGTTGTCCAATATCACCTTTCATATATCATGAAACAATGCAATGCAACATGTCTCGTGTTCTAATGTAAACATCTTGTAATAATTATGATGCATGAACATGTCATAAATATTTCATTTTCTGTATCATAAAACATTTAGTTCATAACCACTCACCTGGAAACTTAGACGTGTTTGACAAATCTTTGTTTCATCACTGAGGTCCCTATGTACTGGGGTTTGATCTTGTATTTCGAACTTCAGATTTGAGACTTTATAAACTTAAAACATACTTAAAACAATCCCATAAACCCCCAATTAACATAGCAAAACATATCATGTAAACATACATTGAAACTTAGGGTTAAGTTGTTGAATAGATGACTTTCGGTGGCAATTTAGAAGGCCGAAAGTCATCCTTACATATACAAAAGTGATCCTCACAGAGACAAATGTCTCTTTTCGACAACAAGGTTTGGTTGCCTCAAGCTCTTTGTGCCCCAAGTTTTGGTGGCTGAAAGTCCACCTTCAGCGGCCCAAATTGGGTTTCAGCCTTACCTTGGTGCATTGCTTATACTTTCAATAGCCTAATTCCTCTTTAGGCCACTGAACTTGGGTTTTGGCAGAAGCCAAAACCTTGATCCTTGCATTTTTTGACATGTCAAACCTGCAATGCACTTATTTGTACTTCTAAATCATCAAACGCATCCCCATCAACTCTAGCAACCTCATATATGTTCAAGTCATCACATGCAATTAACAAATTCATCAACATATCATGCATTTCACATAGCCTTTACAATTCAACCTAATATCTCATTTTCCAATTACATGTAAGCCCATATTTCATCCTAACAGTGCATGCAACACCTAACTGAGCTCATTTTAACATGCATTTCATCCTTTAAACTCATTTCATATACAAATTAACCTTTTTAGAATTTTACCTTAAAACCTTACTTTGTTCATTTGCATGTCTCTTTTCCTTGAAGAATTCATCATTTCTAATATTAACTAAACTAGACTTTAAAGATTCAATTGGAAAGGCTCGGATTGGATCCTGCTTCTCCAAGTTCTTTTAAGTTTCCTTCCTTTGCTTTCCTTTAACTATATCTCTAACTTTGCCTTATCTTCCATTTGATTCCTCTTAGAACTTACTTTCTAGTGTTTGATTTTCAAACTTGAAGTTTTTGAATACTTGAGGAGTTGAGAGAATGTAGATTTTTGCCAAAATCTCCCTTTGGCCAACTACCTTCGCTATTTATAGTAGAGCTGGCAAGCAAAGGTTTGGCGGCCGAACCTGGCTTTATAGGTTTTCCCTAGTAGATTTCCCTTTTAGTCCTTTGACCTTTTCCATCTTTTCATTTAAGTCCTTGAAATTTTCATTTTTTGTCCTTAAACTCTTTTAACTTGTCATTTTGATCCGTAACCACTATTCTATCTCGATTTCCAAATATTCTATGGATATTTTAGTCGGGAACTTAGAATCTAATGTTGGGAAAGTGTCAGGTGTTGCATACTTCCTCCTCTGGGAACATTCATCCTCGAATTTTCTCCATACATACATATTATACATAGAACATACATAATACACATAACACATAACAAAACATCATATTATACATAACCTAATGTGTTTGCATAGTTTTCATTACATCATGGGGAAGTATTTCCTATGCTAGCTCTCAATGGTGAAACAAGTAAGGGTATTACTGAACCATGGATTCCCTGGTTTCCTAGGAACATTCTTATATATTATGATGGTTCCATACTACTTTAACCATAAGTATCTCCTTGTTCTATTGTCTCTTGATCTGTGTATCAAGAATCCTTACAGGCTGCACTACACATGTGAGATTCTCTAAAATCTCAAACTTTGGTTCTCTGAGAATATTGTTAGGATCTGACACATGCTTTCTGAACATAGATATATGGAAAAGAAGATGAATCCTCTCCATGGAAGAACATAAATCGATCTTATAGAAGACATCACTCAACTTTTGTACTATCTCGTAAGGTCCGATGTACCTAGGAACCAACTTACCCTTCTTTCCAAAATGAGCCACCACCTTTATAGGAGACACCTTCGGTCATACCATATCCCCTTCCTAGAAAACTATCTGCTTTTGCCTGACATCAACATAACTCTTGTGCCTGTTGATTGTGGTCTTTAGTCTCTCCCTAATCATGGGAATCACTCTGTTGCTAACCTCTACAATTTTGGGTTCGACCAACACTGTCCAATTTCTTCCCAACATATCAGAGATTTACACTTCCTTCCATATAAAGGCTCATATGGAGCCATTCTGATGCTTGAGTAGTAGTTGTTCTTGTAAGCAAACTCCACCAACAGTAGATGTTGCTTCCAAAAACCTCTGAAATCTAGCACATACATCCAAAGCATATCTTGGATCATCTGAATGGTCCTCTTAGATTGTCCATTTATCTATGGATGGAAGGTCATGCTAAAATCTAGCTGTGGTCCCATAGCATTCTGCAAACTTCTCCAAATTGTAAGGTAAAATAGGGTCCTCTATCAGATACTATGGATACTAGTGTACCATGCAATATGATGATCCCCTCCATATATATATATATATATATATATACCAATCTATCTGCGGAGTACCAAGTTTTACTGGTAGGAACTGTGCCAACTTCTTGCGTCTGTCAACTATTACCATATGGAGTCAAACATGTTGGAGTTTATTGGTAGCCCCACAACAAAGTCCATAGAGATATGCTCCCACTTCTACTCTAAAATTGGTAGCGAGTTCAACATCCCTGCTAGTTTTTGGTTCTCTAATTTAACCCTCTAGCACACCTCACATAACAATACAAATATGGCAATCTCCCTTTTCATTGCAAGCTACCAATAGACTTTCTAATGTGAATAATGGAGCTATCAAGGAACCTTTGTCATTACCAAGTGGTCCCTTGACAAGGAGTCAAGCTAAGAAGTTTCAAGCAAGCATGGGAATGCATGTACGAGAAGAAATCTCAAAGGAATTACAAGAGCTTGCTATCAAGAAGATGGAATTGGAGCTCAAAGAAAGACAAAAATACATCATGGTCTTAACATGTTTTGGAGATGAAGAAAAAGCCTCTTGAGAGGGGATCATACATAGGCCAAAACTTGCATACAAGTTTGGACCGAATTTTACTACTAATTTGGGCCGAATTATACTTTTTTGTAGCTATCCTTATCATGGCCGAATTTTAGGGACTTAATTCAAGTGGTCCCATCCTTATTTTGCTTAGTAGGATTAGTTATGATAACTTTTCCTTATGCAGTTAGGATTTTATTTTAACTCTTATTTAGTTTCCTAGTTTGTTTAGGATTTTGTTTTAATTCTTATTTAGTTTCCTAGTTTGTTTAGGATTTTGTTTCCTAATTTGTTTAGGATTTTGTTTCCTAGTTTGTTTAGGATTTTGTTTTAATTCCTAGTTTCCTAGTTTGTTTAGGATTTATGCCTTACACTATATAAAGGGCATAATATGCATGTAAAAGGGAACGGAATAAAAAAAATTAGAATTTTCTTTATACTTATTAAGTATATTTCATGTGATACTAGCTTTAGGGAGAGAATCTCTAATTCTTGGATTGCATCTAGAATTCAGAATTACTTATCAAACTTTGTTTGTGGCGTTCTTCTATTTTCTACCTACAAAATCCTTCCATCATTACCGTTCTTGCTTCTCAAAGCAATGGGTGTTATAGAGGTGGATTGCCTTCGTTCTTGAATTCTTGTTATTGAAGCATACGTCGGGGTCTGAGGCCTTAATTGCCATAGGGTTCCGCGTCACTTTCTTTAAATATTAATACATCTTTATGGCCCCAAGGTGAACACTATAGGGTGCATCATGTGCTTCACTCATAATGTTCCCTTTAGTATAATATCATCTGGCACATATCATTTGTTTCCAAATCCAAGAATACCCTGGTTGTCAAACTTAAACTCATATGTCTCCCCATTTTGTACTGACTTGAAAATCCTTACCAATTATGGGTCTTCATGTTGTTTTTTATCCACCTGCTTAAGAAATATTGGAGTTACTTTTATTTGTGTCACTAAGGCACCATTCTCTTCTATCTCCATTTGAAGCCCTTCATTGATCAATTTGTAAAACTCAATGACCATCGAACGTCATACTGTAGTGATGTGAGAAAAGCTCCTCCATGATTTTTTGCTAAGGGCATTAGTAACTACATTTGCTTTTCCCTAATGGTACTATAATCTTCACTCATAATAACTAAGCAGCTCTACCCATCGTCTTTTTCTCAAATTTAACCCTTTTTAAGTAAGAATATAATGGACACTCTTGTGATCTATAAAAATCTCACATTTGACCCGTGCAAATAATGCCTCCACATCTTTAAAGCAAATATCATGACAACCATCTCCATATCATGATTTGGGTAGTTCTTCTCATGCTTCTTCAGCTATCTCAATGCATTAGATATGACTCTATCATTCTGCATTAGAACACACCCCAATCTCAATATGGATGCATCATAGTATACGGTGAAATCTTCCCTTATCTTTGGCAAGGCTACCATTGATGTCGTGGTCAACTTTCTCTTTAATTTTTGGAAGCTTTCCTCACATGCATCAGACAAAACAAACCTTTGGTTCTTCTATGTCAATCGAGTCATTGGAGCAGCTATCTTGGAGAAATCTTGTATAAATCACTTGTAATAGCCAACCAAATCCAGAAAACTCCTGATCTATCTAATTGTAATAGGTGTAGGCCAATCTACTACCGCATATACTTTCTTAGGGTCCACCTCGATGCCATGTTCTGACACCATTTGGCCTAAGAAAGATATGTTGCTCAACCAAAACTCAAACTTCAACAACTTCGCATATAAGTGATGCTCTTTTAGTGTTTGTAGAATGAGTCTGAGGTTTTACGCGTGCTCCTTTGTGTTTTTAGAATACATTAGGATACCATCAATGAAGACTATCATAAAGTGATCTAAGAATGGACTGAAAACTCTATTCATGAGATCCATGAATGTAGTTGGGGTGTTTGTTAACCCAAACGACATTACAAGGAACTCATAATGCCCATACCTTTTTCGAAATGCGATCTTAGATACATCATTCTCCGTTATCCGAAATTGATGATAGCCAAATCTCAAGTATATATTGGAGAAGCAACTAGCTCTTGCCAACTAGTTGAACAAATCATCAAGTCTTGCCAATGGATACTGCTTATTCACTGTGACCTTATTTAATTGTCTGTAATCTATACATAGTCGCAGGGTTCCGTCTTTCTTTCTTACAAACAGTATAGGTGCCCCCTATGGTGATATACTCGGTCTAATGAAACCTTTGTCAAATAATTCTGGCAATTGTGCCTTAAGCTTTTTTAATTTTGCAGGAGCCATCCTGTAGGACCGGATAAAAATAGGTCTGACACTCAGTAATAGCTCTATTCTAAACTTTATCTCTTTATTAGGTGGCAAACCTACAAGGTCTATAGGGAATACATTAAGGAACTCCTTTAATACTAGCACTGGCTTTGGTTCCTTCACATTTTTATTTATTGTCCTAAGATAAGCTATAAATCACAAGCATCCCTTCCTAAGTAATTTATGTGCCTGCATAGAAGATATCAAAGCAGTGGGCATACTTGTGGTGTCCTTCTGAAATGTGATGTATGATCCATCTGGTCCTTTAAATATGACAACCTTGTTCTTGCAGTCAAAGATAGTATGTGCATTAATAGCCAGTCCATAGCTAGTACGACATCAATATCTGTCAAATCGAATACCACTAGGTCTGCTGGAAGGCACCTACCCTTAATAAATACTAGACTACATTGACAACTCATCTCTGCCAATGTCGGATCACACTTGGGTCCATTAACACATAATAGACACTCCATTGGAGCATTAATCAACTAATACTACTAACTTCCCTTAAAGATATAAATGAGTGAGAGGCACTTGGATCTAGTAAAGCATGCACATGAGAACTACTAATTAGAAGTGTACTTGATACCTACTATTGTATCATGGTAAATATCCTAATTGGTGTCATTGCTCGTATTGGTCTGCTGTGTCTGTGCTTGCCTTGCCATGTTAGAACACTTGATGGAGAAGTGGCCCTATTGACCACACTTGTAACATGTTGTTGTCCCCAACCTGCATGTGCCCTTATCCGACTTCTCACAGCTAGAACAAGTGGATCGACTAAACTCTGAACTCGAACCCTTTCCCATACCGAGCTTGACTTGACCTTTTTCTATGACTTATTCCTCTTTTGCTTGGAGCTCTTCTTCTCTTTCTATTCTCCTAGCGTTATAGCTACAAGAGATGTGAGATTGAGCCTCCCTGCATTTATAGCCTTAGGAATTTCAGATGGTCCCTAGCATGTCGATCGAGGTGATACCACTCCCCCGATAATTATGCTCGCCCCCATCTTCATTGCAGCATCCACTATGGCATGAAACCTCTCTATCTACTTCCATTATCAGTGATGAGTACCTATTGTGCAACATATTTTGCTTTCTTCCTCTTTGTGTCGTATTGATGCCCTACATACTATAATATATCAGTGAACTAGTTTGTGTACTCATCCATACTCATTTCATCAGTTTGCTGAAGCTGCTCGAACTCTCACATCTTCAATTCTCTTGAACTGTCTAGGAATGCCCACTCTATAAATTAAAAAAAAAAATTGCTCCTAGGTCATCTGCTTTACCCTTGGCTCCATGTAGACTGCACCATTCATTTGCCTTCTTGCCCAAAGTGTGAATCCATCCATCTATATTGCCCAACTGTCATATACCCCTAGCTCATCTGTAATAATCTTGACTCTGTTGATATACTTAAAAGGATCATCTCCCTCTTTGTACTTGGGAGTGTCCAATTTCAAGTAGTCGACCATCTTTGTCATGCCACTACTCTCCAAAGATGCCCTAGGTGGTTGAGGTGGTGAGGCAACTAGTTTTGTAGTTGGATGTGGAATTGGTGGGACTAGTGGAACTGATGGGTTGGGTTCTCTAGTACTGCTCCTAGGTAACCATAGTATGGTGGGTACATCCCATAGGGTGGGTAAGGGGTACATTCCATATGGATAAGGGACATAGGGAGGGTAATATGGGTAGTTTTGTTGCCCTATGTTGTCACTACCAAGGTAACCATAACAACCCCCTTATTTGTAGTTTTGTGGTAGAAGTGCAAACACGTAAGTTGATGCATTGCCCTGACCATTAGTTTACCCTTCCACTCCTCCTCCAACACCCATATCCATATTCTCATATCTCCTTCCTACATCTTCAGTTGGTAAGTCTCCTATAGACATCCTAGAAGGCCCTGCTACTTCCTTGTTTACATGTAAGGACCTTTGTGAGTCCCTTAACGTATCTCCCTATGAGCTCCTACTTGCTCTACACATCGATGTAGAGGTTACGAAAATCCTCTATTCCCTCATGTTTAGGAGGAACTCCTGATAAATGAGCTGATTGTCATGATCCATTCATATTTACTTCTATTAAGAAGGCAAAATATAAGACATCATTAACATAACATTTAGTTCACGTGTCACTACAGGAACTCACATAACATTTCACATAAACATTTATGCGTATGCATAGTATACACGTGATCATATATTTAGCAAATTCATCATTATAGCAAAGACATTTAACATTGACTACCTAAAGACGTGTACTCCTTATGAAATTTTCCCTATGACATTCTATAAACATTTCACATGCATTTCTATATCCGATCTTTTGAACCACATGCTCTGACACCAAGTTTGTAACAGCCCACCTTATTGAACTACTATCATATTAGAATCTTAAACACCTAAAGGTGACCGAAAACTTATTAAGCCGTAAACATTACGTAGCATTTCATTTCATTTTCCTCTAACATTTCATTTAACCATTAACAATGAAACATTAATATATAAATCTCATGCATTTTATGGATTTAGGTACAATATAACTTAGGAAATATTTAAATTCCAAATATAAGTGTCTTACATATACTTTGTACATATCATCATAATAAACATTAACATTGGTACAAAATTCCAACATAAACATCATTAACATTTTTAAATGAGATTAAAAAAAGCATAACGTTTAACATTTATATTTAACATTTGAAAGTTTACATTTCTAGGGGCAAAATACATAACTAAGTTACAATGACACATATAGTACTCAGTGTTTCCTAGTACGTCATGCATACCTACAAAAAACAGGATGAGAATCGAGGAGGGGATGGAAGGACATAGAATGGATAAGCTATTTGAATAACTTAGTGAGAAGATGCAGAAAACATATATCATAAAATAATATTTCATGCATCTGTAATACAACACCTTCAAACATTTCACCTTAGGTAATATTGTCACCAAGATCCCTGAGAAGTTCCAGTTGGCAATGCCATCTTTTGGGAACTACCAAAAGCATTAATATGCGACAAGAAGCTCTTTTCGGCCATTTTGGACTTACCTATATATAAACATAATATGAATATCCCCTAGAATGTCCTAACCTCATTTATGTTTCTTTTGCATGACAATCCATGGTAAATGAAGGACATGTCGAATGGACATACATAAATATATCTGAGGGACATTCCTTGGATATAATTTCTAGGTCATAAACATTAACATATGGGATCGAGGTTCGTCCAATATCTCCTTTTATATATCATGAAACAATACAATGCAACATATCTCATATTTTAATGCAAACATTCTTTAATAACATTGATGCATGAACATATCGTAAACATTTCATTTTTTGTATTGTAAAACATTTAGTTCATATCTACTCACCTGGAAACTTAGACATATTTGATGAATTTATAGTTCGTCATTGTGAACCCCTCCCCGAAGATGAATGCATGTGCAAGTGCAAATGCAATGTGATAGGGATGAATGCACGTGAATGTGAGTCGCCACCTTGTTTAATTATTTTAGGATAAACTAGGAAAAACTTTATGTGACTCCTTTTTAATTTAATTAATCTAATTTCTAGATTAATTAGCCCAATGGATTAAAGCACAATCTTCGAAAACGAGGTGGATCCCGAGACCATGTCATGCTGATTAACTAACATGTTAAATGTAGATGAAATGCAAGGAAAAGTGTTTTGATGATTTTGACAATTTTGAAAATTTTGACTTGTTATTTGGGGTTAAATCCCAAACATGCCTACATACCTTTTATTTGAATAAGGGATTAAAGTCCACATAGTTCGAAATTGCCTTTTTTAAAGGGCTTTGAATTTTGGGTACTTAGTACCAAAAATGTTTTTTGAGCACTTGGTGCCTAAATTGGTTTTTTGGGCACTTGGTGCCTAAATTGGTTTTTTGGGCACTTGGTGCCTAAATTGGTTTTTTGGGCACTTGGTGCCTAAATTGGCTTTTTTAGGCATTTGTTGCCAAAATGTGATTTTTGGGCCTTTAGGAGCAAATTGTGACTTTTGGGCTTTTAGGACCAAATTGTGACTTTTGGACTTTTAGGACCAAATTGTGATTTTTGGGCCTTTAGGGCCAAATTGGGTTTTTGGGCCTTTAGGGCTAAATTAGGTTTTTTGGGCCTTTAGGGCCAACTTGAGATTTTAGTCCTTTAGGGCCAAATTGGGATTTTTAGGCCTTTAAGGCCAAATTGATTTTTGGGCCTTTAGGGCCTAATTGTGAATTTTGGGCTCTTTAGGCCAAATTGATCTTTAGACCTTTAGGGCCAAATTAGGTTTTTTGGGCCTTCAAGGCCAAATTGATTTTTGGGCCTTCAGGGCCAAATTGGATTTTTTGGGCCTTCAGGGCAAAATTGGATTTTTTGGGCCTTCAGGGCCAAATTGGATTTTTTGGGCCTTCAGGGCCAAATTGGATTTTTTGGGCCTTTAGGGCCAAATTGATTAATGAATTGTAATTTAGGCAATTTATTGCCAAAATTGATGAAATTTAGGCTTTTTAGCCACAATTATTGGTTAATTGGACTTTTAGCCGATTTATTCGAACTAGAAGCGATATGTCGTAGTTATGGATTAACCAGACATTTTTAGCCCATAAGTTCGAATCTGAGCTTTTAATACCTTGATTATTGATTAACCAGCCATTTTAACTTAGATCTGTTTAATTAAAGCAAATGGGATGGATGCATTTATGCAATAGTGTGATTCAGAATTGGAGTAGAAGAGAAGTATGCATATGATACTTAAATTGAAATAAGCAGAGTTTTAGGGGCGTACCTGATTCAGACGTCTTCCACTTTGGAGCTTCATTTTGCCAGATCTCCAATAATGCTAGATTAACTAGGTGATCACAACACAACTAAATAATGCAAAATTAAATGATGCAGAAAAATCAATAAAAGAATCACAACGAGCAAGGGGGGGAGAAAGATCGCTCGTCAACACAAGCAGCTCGTAATAATAAGAATTGCTTAAAGCAAAGAGGGAGAAGAGAAATCTTGTCAACACAAGCGATGAGTAAAAATGAAGGATCGGGGCTATTTTATAGGGAAAAACGGCGGGAGGGCGGTCGGCTACCGCCGGCGAGGGCTATCGGCGACAGCTGGCGATGGCTGTCGGCGATCGCCGGTGGTCGCTACCGCCGGCAAGGGCGGTCGTGACCACTGGAGAGGGCAGTCCAATCGCCGAGACCTGTTATTTTTTCATTTCGGAGGCTTTTTCGGGAGTTCTGTACATTCAAAATTATTTCGAGAGTACCCCTTATCTCTCGCGATGTCTTGGACGTTTTGAGTACAATACTGGCATACTTCCGGAAAATTTTTCGAAAAGCCTCCGGTCCAGCCGGACTGTTTGCAGCCCGGGAAAATGAGCTTTCCGAGCCTCAAAATTCGAGTTTTCACAGTTGCCCCCACTGGCAACCGTAAAAATGGTTTATGGGAGCCAGTGGTTGTATGAATAGCAAATTTTGAGTTCAACCATTTTTGGGGTACTTAGTACCAAAAATTAGGAATTTCTAGGCCTTTGTGGCCAAACTGGTTTTTTGGGCGTTTGAGGCCAAATTGATTTTTCTAGGCCGTTGGGTTCAAATTGATTTTTCTCGGCCCTTGGGGTCCAAATTGATTTTTCTGGCCCTTGGGGCCAAATTGATTTTTTGGGCCCTTGGGGCCAAATTGGTTTTTTCAGGCCTTTGAGGCCAAATTTATTTTTTTGGGCCCTTGGGGCCAAATTGACTTTTTTTGGGCCTTTGAGGCCAGATTGAGTTTTTTTGGCCTTTAGGGCCAAATTGATTTTTCGGGCCTCTGGGGCCAAATTGATTATTCGGGCCATTGGGGCCGAATTGATTTTTTTTTGGGTCTTTGAGGCCAAATTGATTCTTCGGGCCCTTGGGGCCGAATTGATTTTTTTGGGCTCTTGGGGCCAAATTGATTTTTTGGGCCCTTGGGGCCAAATTGATTTTTCGGGCCCTTGGGGCCAAATTGATTTTTCGGGCCATTGGGGACCAAATTGATTTTTTTGGGCCTTTGAGGCCAAATTGATTTTTTGGGCCCTTGGGGCCAAATTAATTTCTTAGGCCTTTGAGGCTAAATTGATTTTTTGGGCCCTTGGGGCCAAGTTGGTTTTTATTGGCCTTTGAGGCCAAATTTATTTATTATGTTTTTTCATTTCTTTTTCTTGTTCAAGAATGAATCCCTTTTTTAGTCACAGTATGCACAGTTGGACCAAAAGTCTCTTCAAAGTAGAAAAGATCAATTCTGGGGAGGTACGGTCTTTCTCCAATTGCTACCCTTAGGAGAGTGGTCATTGATTGGGACTTTTTACGGGCTTGCATCAGACTTTGGGACTTGGAGGCCCATGTTTTTTTGGTTCGGGGCCATGATGGAGGAAATGTGCCACCTTTTTGGGGAGGTTCTGCACAATTATAGGGTGCCTCCAATACCCCTTTGGTCAGGCATGAGGTCAAAATTAGGTATGTTTGGTTGTTTGAAGGCCTGTTTTAGTTTAGCCGGCCACAAGCTAGGGCTATGATTGTTTGATGATTAGACAACAATTTTGTTGCCGTTAATTGATGAGTTCTTAGAGGTTCAATCAGATGTCCCAGACCGGATGAGGCTAAGGATACGAGCCTTTATTTTTTTTCTTGTTGGTTTATTCCACAAGGATCAAGGCCTTAGGGATTTGCAATTCTGCCCTGATGACTAGGCAAATGGAAGGGGATGAGCTGCATTGGTGGTATTGTTCTTGCTGAGACTATTCGAAGTCTGGATCGAGCGGCTTTAGGCCATGAGGATTCAGACAGTCTCTCTTGTCATTCTTCGGGTTGGTACTCTCCTTCGTTTTTTTTCTCCTTTTTTTCTTTTTTTTTTCTCTTCTTTTTTTTTTCTTTTTTTTTTCGTCTTCTTTTTTTTTAAGTCACCTCACCCTGGAAAAGATTAGGAGGAATGCACTACTGATTGAGTTGGAGGGATGGACTGACACAAGCAAGGAGATTGTTTTAGCTCTGAGGGAGATAGGTGAGACTTCAGGACCTAGAGAGGACATAGATGATATTGCTTCATGCAGACACAAAGAGACTTAGTTTAGACTAGACTCTGGAAGGGATACAGACGATGTTGCTTTATGCAGATATAGAGACTTAGTTTGGACTAGACTCTAGGGGGGATACAGATGATGTTGCTTTATGCAGACATAGACTCTTGGAATTTTTCAGACTTTTGTTTCTTGTTTGATGGACTTTTGACTCTTTTTTTTAATTGTGGAATATTGCATTCTTTTTGGACTTATGAATGATGATGATTTTTCTTCATCTTTCCAAGCATCTCTTACTTTTTCTTTCTTTTTTTCATTTTTTCTATGCTCTAATTTTTGCCTAAGCTGACTTTTCGGGTTTTCGACTTAGCGAGCTTTTGCCTTAACTTTTGCCTAGACTGCCCTTTCGGGTTTTCAGCCTAGCGAGCTACCCATTTTTGCCTAAGCCACCCTTTTCGGGTTTTCAGCTTAGCGGGCCCCAAATTTTGCCTAAGCCGCCCTTTTTGGGTTTTCAACTTAGCGGGTTTTTTGTTATTTATTTTTTGCTTCTTTCTTTTTTTATTGGCAAAGAAGATAATGAATCTTTTTATTTAGACCGAGCCCCTCTTCGGCTTCCTACGTATCTTCCTTCACATTTCATGGGAGAATCAGGTCTTCGTAGTTCTTTCTTTAGATAGAAATCACAAGGAGTAATTTCATATGTAGTACCTTTTAAGCTAATCCAGATTGCATGTGTTTACGAATTCCAAACCATCCAGATCAGTTAAAGTGACGGCTCAGCCGGGAGGTATCTTCTTTAGAACGTAGGGTCTAGCCCAATGAGGGCAGAACTTCCCACGAGGATCTATTACTGGCTGTCTAATTTCTTTCACAACCAAACAACCTTCTTCTAACTTGCGGTCTTTGACCTTTTGGTTGAAGTGTCTAGCCATTTTTCTCTGGTAAACTTGAGTTTGATGGATTGCTTGTAATCTCTTTCATCAATACCCAGGAGTTGAAAATGGTAATTCTTAGCTTAATCTGCTTCGCTGATTTGGCTTTCCTGAATGATTCTTGCCGACCGAACTTTCAGTTCAATAGGCAGTACTGTTTCCATACCATATACCAAAGGAAAATGGAGTTGCCCTCGGTAGGTATTCTGATCGAAGTCCTGTATCCCACATGGCATTCAGCAGTTGTTCGTGTCAAGCTTTGTGCTTTTGAGTTATTTTCTGCAAAATGACTTTTATAGCCCTATTTGTAGCCTTTATAGCTTCATTTGTTTGTGGCCGATAAGGTAAGGACCTGTGATGCTGAATCTTTTTTCTTCAGCAGATTAGAAAATTCCCTTTGAAAAATAAGACCCGTTATCAGTGATGATCTCAAATGGTGTTCCATACCGACAAAGGATGTTGGTACGAACGAACTGTGCTGCCTTTTTGACATTCAAACTGAATAAAAGGTTGCCTAAATCCACTTAGTGAAATAATCCACAGCGGCCAGGATGAATTGATGACTATTAGAAGCCTTTGGGTGGACTTTTCTGACCATGTCTATGCCCCAAGTTGCAATTCTTTGATGGGTTGCCCCAGCATTTTTGAGCCAAAAGGCATAACCCTGTAGCAGTAGATTCTCCACTCCGTGGTGAGTGTTGTTTTCTCTTTGTCTGGCAGATGCATCATTATTTAATTGTATTCGACAGTAAGATCGGTCAAGGAGACCATCTTGTGTCCAGCCATTCGGTCTACCAACAAGTTAATATGAGGCAGGGGGAAGTCATCCTTCAGACATGCTTTATTCAAATCCCAGTAGTCCACACACATTCTGACTTTACCATCTTTCTTCGGCACTGGCACAATGTTTGCTAACCATGCCGGGTCTATGAACTTGTTATCCAGTTGCTTAGCCACTGCCTCCTTGATTTTCAAGGACCATTCTGTTTTCAGCCTCCTTAGCTTCTATTTTACCGGCTTAGCCTCAAGATACACTGGAATCTTGTGCACCGCTATTGATGGGTCTATTCCCGTGAAACAATCAGCAAATTTCTTCAGGCATTCACTGACATGTTCCCTATTTGCACAATCATATGCAGTGTATGCATGTCCATTTTCTTCTTTGCCAATTATATTTTTTCCATTTTTTTATTTATTTCTTTATTTTTTTTTTGCTAAGAAATGCTTTGGAAAGATTGATACGAATGGTAATCAATAATATGTGAATTTTATTAAAAGGGACATAATCGTCCTCAAAGATTACATTGAATCGAAAATTTGGATTTTCTAAACCCGACACGAAAGACTCCAAATTGGACTTTGACTCGGTTTTAGACTCGGGGTCAGCCTCAGACTCAATACTGGACTTGATGTAAGACTTAGACTCAATACAGGACTTGGTTTCAGACTCTGTACAGGGCTTGATGTCAGACTCAGACTCAAGGTTTGACTCGAGAAGGGGCTTGTTTTCAGCAGTACATTCCTCCTCGATGTATCAGTTGGTGAGGGTACCTTCATTCGGCTTGATCAGGCTCAGCAGGTCTTGACTTTTGTCATTATCGGTAATAACTGCAACCTTGTCAAAGAGACTGGGCTACATGAGATCTTCTTTCAGTTGAACCATTTGGATTAAATCCTATATCTTAGTAGCAATAGCAATGAGCGACTGGAACGTTGGTAGGTACTGAATTTGCAGTTGTTGCTGGTAGACAGGCAGCAGGTTCTTGATAATTATGTCTACTTACTCTTGTTCAGATGGCCGGTTAATCATTTGAGAGGCCTTGGCCCTCCACCTTGTAAGGAACGAGAAAAAATGTTCATTGGTTCTTTGTTTGGTGGTCTCTAGTTCTCTCCAAGTAACATCCACCTCTCTGTTGTAGTGGTATTGCGTATTAAACGCATTGCAAATGTCCTCCCATGTTTTCATTTTTGATCGGTCCAGGCTAACAAACCATCTCAGAGCAGCACCAGTGAGGGATTGTTGGAACAATTGAGCAAGGAGCTCGTTGTTCAGTCCGAACGGGTTAAGGGCACCCACATACATTTTCAGGTGTTTTAGGACAAGTGGTTCCATCGAACTTATCCATGTTGGGCATTTTGAATTTAGTAGGTAATCTAGCTTTAGGGAACAAAGACAAGGAGTCCATGTCCACCACCTCCTTATGTGTTTTAAGGGCAGTGATTGACCTTTCTAGCAGCTCTAATTTTTCCCTCACTTTCTGGGCTTCCAGCTCAGTAGCAATTCTAGAGGGCATATCATCCAGGTTAGGGACTAGGCTTGATGATGTTGGTGCAGCAGTGGGTCCTTGGTTAGTGGTAGGAACCCTCCCAACAGTAAGAGCCCCATTTCCATTTCCATTCCCTAATTCAACTATGAAAGCAGTCCTCTGGGCAGCCAATGCCTCATTCACTCTGGCTTCCGTCATGGCTTCTATCCTAGCTTCCATCCTAGCTTCCATTTGTTCAATGAGATTTTGGATGTCGGAGAGTGATGCCATTGATGCAGTTGGGGTAGTTGGACTTGTAGGTGAAAGTTGGGTTGGTGTTTCAGGAACAGGAAGTCCTGAGGTAGATACCTGATTTAGCAAGATGAAAAGGATTAGGGCATAATAGTGGTGTTTAGGGTATGTAGACTTCAAGTCCAATTGTACATAACCTTGACTAAAACACCTCTCTTTTTTTTTAACCCAAAACCTATTTATAACCTTTTTAGTGGTATGAAATGTCAATGTATGAATGCACTTCATCACAACATAAACAAATTTGCCAATGGTATGATGCTATTCATTGGGTGCATACAACCTAAGAGGGAAGGTTCTATAGGCTATGACTCGACAATTAGAGAATAGGCTTATAAGGGACCCTTGAACCTTGAGTATGGATATACCTAACCACATGTGAAACAAAGAGTTTCGTGTGGGTCCATCGGTACGCAGACCCATGGGCCACCCCCAAAAGGATTAGGGATGGTTTGCGTTAACATGGAGGACACTTTGGGTGTCCGTTGACATAATCAAAGAGACCTGCCAATCAGCGCTACTCGTTATCTAGACTTAGAAATTTGAACAGAGAGAGAAGAAATTCATTTGAAATTCATTTTTTATGATCAAATGGGGAAAAAGATTCCCAAATGCACATCATATGTCAAATTTTATTTCTTTA
>CAOGCB010331844.1:0-10974 GCA_948266635.1 Cnidoscolus chayamansa
AGATCTCGGTTTGCCATCCAGACTACAGTGCAACTATTAGAACAAGACGGCTCAGTGAACCATATAGCGAAGGAATAAGCATTATCCCCAACTGGGTAAAACCCAGCGGTGAAAATGGCATTAGGAGAAATCAAAACATGGTCTGGCCTCTCTACGGAGAGAGAAGATCCTTGATTTAGAGCGATATAATGACTATGAAAGGTTGAAGATGAAGAAGATGCAGATGGAAGTGATATAATCAGAAAGAAAATTATCAGGACGAAAGGAGTAGCCATATGAGAATGGAGAAAAAAGGAAGCTAGCGGTGCATCTACCTTGCCAATGGCACTTATATACTGCAGGGATTGGTGCGCCGGTCTCGAGTTTAGTCCCAATCAAACTAATTCTAGAAAGAATTATCTTAAATGAGTGTATTTAGTATTTGATATTACAAGTTAAAATAATTAGGACTGTTCAAAATGCAATGCATGTTCGTATAACTACTCTATAATTCAGTTTAATTTTTTTTAATAAAAATAATTTCATTTTTAAAATTTTCATTTAATTAATAAAATAATTATTATATTAAATTTACTATTAATTAATTACCATAAATATCTAAACTATGATTACATTGTTTGTAAAAGATGAAATAGAAAGAAATCAAATTTTATAATGTAAGAAAAAATTTTAACATAAATATTTTATTAATAAAGTGAAACTTTAGAGATTAAACTACTTGTTTGATGTGCCATTTCATTCTCAATGTGTATTTAAAAGCAATCCCAAGTATAATCAATAAAGACCCTGATATTTGATCATTAAGTGATTCACAAACTTGCCATGTAGGAATATGAGTAGTATCGATTTTGTTATTTCAAATCATGCGGTTATTTATTTTTAGTGCTTATCTGTTAATTTTTAATAGTTCTTGGTACCTCAAATCGTGTATGAGGAAATAGGGTAGTTATTGAATTTCATTTGTGTTCAAACTCTTATTTACAGTCAATAAAAGGGAGAGATGTTTTAAAGAATCAATTGTGGTCTTGGTTTCACTCTAATCAGAACATTATGGTCGCTCATAGCTTGGTCTATGACCTATTAGTGGTATCAAAGCCATGGCAACCAATAAGGAACGCATCGAACTATTGGAGTCGAATTTCAGTGAGCTCCAAAATGATTTCGAACAATTGGATGGAGCATTGAATGACAAACTTCATCAATTACAAGAGGCCATTAGCAGAATGCCAATTGTTCTTGTCACGACACCAATTCAGACAGAAAAGGGTCGATAATCACTCTTCTCAAGATTGGCAAAATTGGAATTTTCGCGATTCTCAGGCGGTGATCCAACATAATGGTTTGCCAAAATTGATCAATTCTTTGAATATCAAAATATTGGAGAATCACAAAAGATACCATTAGCTTCTTTCTATTTGGAAGGCGAGGCTAACTAATGGTTGTAGTGGTTTTTATGCTCTTACCAAGAGGAACAACAGGAATTATCATAGAAGCTATTTCAAGAGGAACTTTGGGCTTATTTTGGACCAACAGATTGTGACGACTTTGCTGAAGCCTTAGCTAAGATCACACAATTGGGGCCTTCACAAGATTATAAGCAAGAGTTCAAAAGATTGGAGAACAAAGTTCATGGGTGGTCACAAAAGGCTCTTGTCGGGACCTTTATAGGGGTTCTTAAATCGGAGATAGCTTATGGCATATGAATGTTTCAACCTAAGATGTTGAAGGAAGCAATTAGCCTCGTGCGCATGAGAGACGAACAGTTGCAATGCCAACAAAAATTTACAAAGATCAGCAGTTGCACCACTCACGATTTTGCTGCACCAACAAAACACAGAGCTATAATAGCATTCAAGTGTCTTTCATAGAATGAGATGCAACAACGGAGAACATAGGGATTGTGTTTCAATTGTGATGAGAAATTCTCCCCTGGTCACTATTGTAGAGGTCTCCAATTGTTACTACTAGAAAGTTGTAATGATGTAAACGATAGTGAAATTTCCTTACCAAATGCACCTGAGATTTCCTTCCATGCACTGTTGGATTAGAGTACTTAGAAAACAATGCACATTTTGGTGAAATTTGGCAACCAAGAGCTGGAAGTTTTGATTGACAGTGAGTCTACACACAACTTTATTAGTGAGTGAGTTGCTAATCACTTACAACTGTCGGTCACACCAATAAAGGCATTTGAAGTTAAAGTTGCTAATGGGAAAACATTAAAATGTAAGGGGCGATTTAATGATGTCTAAATTCCTCTTCAAAGTATTCCTTTTGCCCTTACATTTTATGCCTTACCTTTAATGGGTTTGGATATGGTATTAGGAATTCAATAGTTGGCACATTAGGGTCAGTGACCTACAACTGGAAACATCTCACTATGGAGTTTCAATGGAATTGTCAACATTGCAAATTACAAGGCAAAAATACTCCACTCATTCGGGCAATATCGAATCACGTCGTCTCCGAAGCAGCACAGGGCAACTCCCTAATCGCCATTTGTCTCTAGAAACTTGAATTGATATCGACACCACAACTTCATCCTGAGATGGCTGCATTATTGGACAATTATAAGGATCTATTCTTAGAATCATCACAATTGCCCTCTCAAAGAGCAATAAAGGAAGGAACGAAGGCTATCAAAGTGAGACCCTATAGGTATGCCTATTTTCAAAAAGCTGAAATTGAAAAACAAGTTCAAGATCTATTAAAATTGGGGCTAATTAGACCTCGCATAAGTCCTTTTTCATCTCCTGTTTTGCTAGTAAAAAAGAAAAATGGTTCTTGGCACTTTTGTACTGATTATAGAGTGCTAAATTCTATCACTATTAAAGACAAGTTCCCCATACTGTAGAGGACATGCTAGATGAACTTCATGTAGCCATATACTTCACTAAATTACATTTAAGGGTCAGTTATCACCAAGTATGGGTACATCCTCCAAATGTACATAAGATTGCATTTCGCACTCACAATGGCCATTATGAGTATTTGGCCATGCCCTTTAGTCTTTGTAATGCCCCCTTCTACATTCCAAGCCATCATGAATTCTATATTTCATCCTTACCTTCATAAATTCGTATTAGTTTTTTTTATGACATCTTGATTTATAGCCCCAATTGGAAATTGCATCTTGAACATATTAAAGTAGCTTTTGAAATACTATGCAACATCTATTCATTATGAAACTTTCCAAGTTTGCTTTTGGATTGCAAGAACTTGAATATTTTGGTCATATTGTTACTCCTGCAGGTGTGAAGGTTGAAAATAAAAAAAAAAAAATCCAAACTATTGTGGATTTGCCTCCACTTATTAATATTTGTAAACTGCATGGTATTAACAAAAGTTTGTTTGAAACTATGGTATGATTGCTCGACTACTCACCAATTTATTAAGAAAATGGCAATTCAGATAGTCAGATGAAGCTGAAGTTGCTTTTCGTGCTCTAAAAATGGCCATGACTACAATACTAACCCTTGCCATGCCAAATTTTAGTGAGCCATTCATTATAGAGTCTGATGCTTTCAGACATGGGATCAATGCAGTTCTAAGTCATTAAGGCAAGCCAATCGCATTTATGAGTCATGCCTTTGGGATGGCTAAAAGATCATGGTTTGTATGTGCCAAAGAGATGTTGGCTATTCTTCATGCTATTAAAACTTGGCACTCTTATTTACTGGGGCAGAAGTTCTATAGTCATACTGAGCAATGCAGTCTAAAACACTTATTGTAACAACAGATTATGACTCCTAAACAACAAAAGTGGGTGGCCAAATTGTTGGGATATGATTATGAAATTCAGTACAAACTTGACTACGAAAACAATGCTGCAGATGCATTATCTTGAAATGCTGGTGGCCCATGTCTTGATGCAATTTCTATTCCCCAAACTTTCTTATGGGATGACATCAAAAGTGCAACAAAAAATAATGCTTATATGTAGAAAATTGGGTAGTAAGCTACTCTAAGTCCAAGACAGCCTTACCAATGGTGTAATGGCTTAGTGTATTTCCGAAATCGGGTTATAATACCTCCTAATTCTCTAATTGCCAACCAACTTTTACAGGAAATCCATGAGTCTCCAATTGGTGGATATTTGGGAGTTTTACAAACTTACAAACATTTGACATAACAGTTCTATTGGCCCTCAATGTACAAAACAATCTAGTATTATGTAGTTGGATGTGAGGTTTGTCAACGAACTAAAGTAGAGACTTTATCACCAGCTGGCCTTCTTCAACTGTTGACAATTTCATGTCAATTATGGAATAATATTATAATGTATTTCATTGATGGCTTACCCACTTCCAATGGTAAGAATTCAATTTTGGTGGTGGTTGACAGGTTAAGCAAATTGGCTCATTTTGTAGGCTTGACCCATCCATACACAACAAAGGTGGTAGCTGAAAATTTTATTACAATAATTATGAAGCTTCATGAGATGCCCAAAACAAATTATTTTAGATAGAGATCCCATTTTTCTTTGTCGCCTTTGGCAAGAGTTCTTTGACCTATCGAGTACCCAACTAAAGATGAGCTTTGCTTATCATCCACAGACGGACAAACGAATGGAGGTTGTTAATAGGTGCATTGAACAGTACTTGCGCAGCATTGTGTTTCAGCATCCATGCAAATGGTTTTCCTTCCTTCCATGGGTTGAATATTGGTACACCACTACCTATCATGCTTCCATTGGCATGACGCCCTTCCAAGCTTTGTATGGTAGGCTACCTCTAACCATTCCCAACTATAATTCAGGCCAATGCCTAGTCAATGAAGTGGATCACAATTCGATGACTCGAGATCAATTATTACAACAACTTAAACTCAACATTCAGGCAGCATATAACCATATGAAATAGCAAGTTGATTCTAAGAGAAGAGACATCAAGTTTGCAGTAGGTGATTTGGTATTTCTTAAATTGCAACCTTACACTCAACATTCTGCCTTTCGACGGGTTTACTAAAAGCTTGCCAGTTATTTCTATGGTCCATATCCAATTGTTGAACGAATTGGTAACTTTGCTAACAAATTGGAGCTTTCATTGGGTTTTCACATCCACCTTGTATTTCACATTTCTCGCATTAAGAAGCACGTAGGAGCTGGACTTATAGCTAGCTCAACTCTTCCACCTATGACTGATGATGGGAATCTTCTAGTGGAACCTGAAAACATATTGGAGACTTATTGGCTCAAATGTGGGTTGAAATTTATTTAGCAAGTTCTTCTCAAATAGAAAAAGTTACCTATCAATGATGCCAGATGGGAGGATTTCACAAGTATCATGGATTACTTCCCTACTTTCAACCTTGAGGACAAAGTTGTTGCTCATGGGAGAGGTATTGATGCACCACCTCATTCTAAATGTGTACCCAAAAGCAATCCTAGATATAATCAATGAAGACCCTGATATTTACTTATGAGGTGGTTCATAAACTTGCTACATAGAAATAAGAGTAGTATTGATTTGTTATATTAGATGATATAGTTATTATCTTTTAGTAGTTATTTTATGCAATTGTTTATTATTAGTTATTATCTTAGTATCTCAAATCGAGGAAATAGGGTAATTGTTAAATTCCATTTATATTTAAACTCTTATTTGTAGTCAATAAAAGAGAAAGATATTTCAAAAAATCAATTATAGTCTTGTTCACAGTCTAAACGGAACATTCTAATCATTTGGGACCTATCATTGTTATTAGAAAAATTAAGACAAGGGGATAGATATTACTAAATATTAAAGGTTGCATTGAAATATTCTTATAAATAAATGGTGAGAATGGGAAATGTGCAAAACATGTTATCATAATTTTCCACATATGTTTAATGTCTTTCGATAATTCTTTTATAAGGAATGGTTCGATCCTAATAAGTCGGAACAAATTCGAATTCGAAAAAAAAAAATCAAGTATGTACTTTATTATTTTATAAGGAATTGGGATGTCAACTCAATTCAATTTTGATATAATAAATTTAGTTAGAGTATATTTGAGTTTCAAATAGATTTAGATTTTAAGAATGAAATATTTATATTCAGTTTTATATATTATATGTTTATTGTTTGAATTTATTTTATTAATTATATAGTTTATAATAATATTTAGTATTTTTATGAATATTACTCAGATAAGGTGTGGGAGTTTTATTCTATGGGTGGGCTCTTTATGGATACTGAGTTTTAGACCTCTCACCTAGGAGGCCGTTGCGTATCGTGATTTATCCCCTCACACATTATCGAACCGGAGTGTGGGCCCCTAAGGGATGGCTTCCCCATTTGGAAGTAAGGTTGAAATAAGTTTATTTTAAATCTCTTTAACTAACTAATTTGTAAGTCTTTTGATGGATATTCAAATGATATTTTTTATAATAAAATTATTTTATTTTTAATTAAAAAAGAAATTAAAAAAAAACTGAAACACAGTAGAATTCAGAACCTTTGAATAAGTTTATGATATTGATTTAGACATCAATTTTATCTGTATTATTAATGAGGTCATTTTAATAATTTCATTTATTATCAATTTACATATATATATAATTTAAATTTATAAAAAAGAAATATTATATATATTTTTTTAAAACCCTGTATTTAATAAGAACTATATAGATCTCTCAAGATCTTTTGCTTTTTTTATTATTATTATTACTATGAGTATTTCTCACTTGGTGATTCAAGGAAAGGAATGAGAAATTGGGCATCAACACAGTTGTAATTGAAAAATGCAAAAGCAGCTGCCTTAGAATTATTTCCCTTCTCCGTCTCTGCTGCAATTCCCTCACGGTCACTGACGCTCCTTACACCTTCCTAAGATATCGACTTCATAACTAACTTACTTTTATTTGATATTTAGACTATGTTTGTTTGAGGAAAAAATATATATATATATATATTTTTATTTTTAATTACTTAATAAAATTGGATAATAAAAAAATATATTTTACTCATAAAATAAACATTAAGCCATCTCTAAAGAAAATCAGAAAGAGAATATTATATTTTGACTTTTAATAATTTAATAATATTTTATTTATTTAATATTATAATTAATTAATAATAGACAATAAATTATTTTTAAAAAAATATTTAAATATAAATTATTTTCCACAAACTAACCAATTTATATTATAGAAATATCTTTTTATTTTTTATGTTTATTGGGTGAGTCTTCGATTAGACCATAAAAGAGAATGTTCTCTGGAGTCGTTTTCATGGAAAGGGTGAGGAACTTTGTTTAAGTATTATCTATAGGCGGCCTAATGGAATCGAGAATAAAATGGTAAACTGTTTATTATTATTATTATTATTATTATTATTATTATTATTATTATTATTATTATTATTATTATTATTATTATTATTATTTTATGAAATTATTGCTTCCATATCCTAACTTTTTGTTTAATTAAAGAATTAATTTTACATATTAATAGAATAATTTTAATAAAATTAAAGAAGTTGATATCTCGAATTTAGTTAAGAATTAAGATGGTATGATTTCAACAAGTTGGCGATTAAAGTGAACTAGATTACTGAATAAATTGAGCTCAGTTGTCAAGTGAATGGGCGAAAGTTGTACAATAATAAAAGTTAGTGAAAAATTCTCTCTTGTAGGATAAGAATATTGAAGATTTTTCTTTTTTTTTTTTTTTCTGAGATGATCTCTTTTTATTGCCTTTCAGAGTTTTATAAAGATTTCGCAAAAAGTGGTTTGGTGTATATAATTATTTCATGGTGTGTGTGGATTTAACTATCCAAATATGTATTTGTGTATTTCGAATAATATGACTCAAATTAAGCGGATTTATATTTATATTAAATGAGTTTGGATCATTAATGAGTCAATCTATTCATGACACGATAAAAATATAAGTCTAAACGGGTTAATCTGCTTAACTCGATTAAATTTGCAATGATCCGTTTATTTAAATAGATTAATAATTAATATATCTTATATTAATTTATTTAAATATGTTATGGGTATTATGATGTATGTATTTAAATAAAATTTATTAAATAATTAAATTTTATTCAAAATAGTAATATTTTAATTTTAAACATTTATTTATAAAGTATAAAATCATCTCAGCCGTTTTATTTCATATAAATATATATAAATTTAATTGATTTATAAATATTTAAATATAAATAATAGTTGTATATATATTAATAGTATATTTAAATAATATTATTTAATTTTAATTTATTTTAATATATTAAATTGATTGTATTATGATATTAAAATAATTATTTATTTAAATAGATTAAACGTTTAGTGTCGTATTATATGATAAAATAATAACTTAATTATTTAAACAGGTTATACGGGTCAATCCATTTAACTTGTTTAATAAACATGTATGGATTAGGGATCTTGACACGATTAATTAAACAGATTAATCCATTTAACATGTTTAATAAACATGTATGAATTAGAGTTTAGTATCTTGACATGATTAATTAAACGAGCCGTATTCGAATTAATTATTTTAATGTTATATATATATATATATATATATATATATATTGACACGACATCATTATGATTCGCTAACGCGAATTGACAGCCGTAATATTTTGGACACCAACATTTCCTTAATTTTGCGTTACAATCTTTTATTACTTGCGTTACTCACATCAAGTGTTATACATCCACTCTTCCTGTTTACTTTTTTTTTTCTCTTAAATAATTTATAATATATTTGTAAGGATATAATTTGCCATGTTGGTTCTCTATGTAGGTATAAAAGGGAGTGAATTAGACCTTTTTAAAATTTTAAAATTTTATATTCTTGTTCTGATTTCTAGGACAAATTCTTTATGAATCTTAGATACTGCTAAAATTAGAACTTAAAAAATTCAAATTTAGATTGTTAACAATTTCAGAGTTCTATCAGTGAAATAAGTGATAAGTAAAATTATTTATAAATACAGAGAGCATGTATATGATCAGATAAAGTCAAGTTCGGCAGAACAGATATGAGCATAAATTAATTAAGCATATAATTTATTATAAAAAAAATGGAAGAGAATATTAACTAAAGAGATTTATAGTGGTTCGGCCTCCTTGCCTATATCCACTCTCTCAAAAGTCCTCATTTGAGAAATTTGTTCTACTATGATTTCTTTTCACGGGCAAGAAACAAGCCTTTACAATCTTCACAAGTTTTCAAGGCTCTTGTAATCTCTTACAAGTTTTCGAAGCTTTTGTAACCTCTCACAAGTTTTCTAGGTTCTTGTAACCTCTCATAAGTTTTATAGGTTGTTGTAACCTCTCATAAGTTTTTTAAACTTTTGTAACTTCTCACAAGTGTTTTTCACTAAACACTCAAAACACAAGCTATCACAAGCTTGCAAACAATCTTAAATAGGTTTTGGTAAGTGAAGAAATTAACTATTGGTTTTCTTTTTACATTGGAAGCTACAAATATGAAAAAAAGTTGAATTTGCCAAAGAAAGCTCAATGAGTACTTGAAGAATAAATACTTAAAAATAAATGCTCAAAGCTTTTGTGATAGATTTTTCTCTCAAGTATAAAACGTTCTTCTTAATAATAAATGAGAGAGATTTTTATTTATATAAAGTCTTTATAAAAACTAACCGTTTGAAAATGATTTGATAAGTGAAAAGTAGATTTTGAAACAGAGCTAGCCGTTATTTTTGTAATGTAGTGAAATATCCTTCTGAGTTGATTTTAGAACCTGAGATTTATAAAAGTAGAACTTCTAATTCATAAAAGTATAACTTCTAATTTTGAAAATTTAGATTCTACTTTCAGCTCAATGGTTTTTATTTATTATTTATAAAAGTAAAACTTCTAATTTCTTCAAGGACTTTGATTTATTGTCTTGATTATCTATACTTCTTACTTCTCTTGTCTCAATTTTTACTTGTAAAAGATATACAAGTTACTTAAGTTTTGTAATCATCAAAATACTCTTTTAGTTAACGAGGTTACTATATATATATATATATATAATCATTTTTTAATTATGTGGTTTATATGGTGATATTTTCCAACTTTAATATATATTATAAAAACTTTATAAATTTTTAATTTTATTATCTTTAAAATCCTATTGACAATTTACAGATTTAATTATATCTAAATTTTATTCATTATTTCTAAATATGTTATAAAAATCTCTAAATTTTAAAAATCATGACATAAAAATTAATATATTCAATACAATAATAAATATATATGATGAGTCTTTATAAAAAAAATAGGGTTTAAATAAATTTAAATAAAATAATTTTATAGTAAAATAAGGTCAATAATACTAATATAGATAAAACTTAATGATTTTTTTTACATAATTATCTAAAATTAAAATTTTAAATTAACTATAAAATTAAATAAATATTAATTAAATTATTAATTATAAAGTCTTGAAATAATATTATGTAATTGTTTTGAAATTTTTAAAAAAAATTGTTAAAAAAATTTGTGATATATTTATTTAAATTTTAAAATCAATAAATAATAATAAATTAAAATTAAAATTAAAATTAAATTGTATAGAGTTTTATGCTATAAATAAAAATTGGAGAACATCACTAATATAATCACTTTAAAATTAAAATTTATTAATTAAAATGTAATAATTTGAATATTTTTATTAGATCAAAATTAATATTTTTATGTGAAGTTGATTTGAAAATATATAATAATGGAAAGTTGTGATTTTATTTAATTTAAAAATTAAAAATGGATTATTTTATCCTTGACTCGAATTTTTTCTTCTGATTAATTAGATTTTCGAATCTTATTTCTCATTAAAAATATCATTCAATAAGTTCTCTTTATTATCTCATCTCTGGAGTTAAAAAAATGATGCGTCTAACACGAGTAATATCTTACAATTAACAATTATAATATTACCACCGCCAGTATTTTATAATAATATCATATAGAAATTCATTTAAAAAAATATTGACTCTACAATTAAATATTATTCTAAACAGCGCC
>CAOGCB010332223.1:0-10032 GCA_948266635.1 Cnidoscolus chayamansa
TGATGTGTTCCAATTAAATATTTAAAAATTCTTTTAACTGCTGTCAAGTGTGAGTCTTTAGGGCAAGATTGAAATCTTGCACAAAGACATATACTAAAATGTGTGTCAGGTCTAGAAAAAGTAAGATACAAGAGAGAACCGATCATACCTCTAAATGTCTTTTGATCAATATTCTTACCATTCTCATCTTTGTCCATTTTGATAGTTGAACTCATTGGTGTTCCAATGCTTTTCATCCCAATCATTTTGTATTTCTTGAGCATATCCATTGCATATTTTGATTGACTAATGAAAATTCCATCTTTGAATTGTTTGATTTGTAGTTCAAGAAAGAAATTTAGTTCTCCTATCATGCTCATTTCAAATTCACTTTGCATAATTTTTTAGAAGTTTTGACATAAAGAATCATTAGTTGCACCAAAAATAATATCATCTACATAGATTTAAAGTATAAGCATATCTTTTTCTTTCCATTTGATGAAAAGAATGGTGTCAACTTTTCCTCTATTAAATTCATTTTTCAACAAGAACTTACTAAGTCTTTCATACTAAGCTCTAGGAGCTTGCTTTAATCCATAAAGAGCTTTAGTAAGTTTGTAAACATGATTTTGAAAAATTAGATCTTCAAATCCGGGTGGTTGAGCAATATACATTTCTTCATCTATATAGCCATTCAAAAATGCACTGTTTACATCCATTTGATATAGTATAAAATGTTTGTAACATGTTAATGCACACAACATTCTAATAGCCTCAATTCTAGCAACGGGTGTAGAGGTTTCTTCAAAGTCTATACCTTCCTCTTGATTATATCCTTGAGCTGCTAGTCTTGCCTTATTTCTTATTACATTTCCATTTTCATCCATCTTGTTTCTAAATAACTATTTTGTACCAAAAATTGAATGGTTTTTGGATTTATAAACAAGTGTCCATACTTTGTTTCTTTCAAATTGATTAAGTTTTTCTTGCATAGCAAGCATCCAATTTTCATCATTTTGAGCTTCTTTAAAGTTTTTAGTGTCACATCTACCCATGACATGCCTCCCACAGTATGACTAATGATTTCCCACTTCCTTTACAGAAAATCATTTATCCACCCTGTAAGGGATAATTTGGATCATTGCCCTGTAGAAATTTTTCGCATTTTTGAATTTTTAAAACAACATCATCCATTAAAACAACACATTTCCAAATATCATCATTCATTTCAAATTTCAAAAACCATAAGATCGTAAATCCAAAATAAAAACATTTTACAAAATATTTATCAGAGTTAAAATAATAATACACGCAGCATAAGAATTTTTTTATTACAATACTGCCTCTTTCCTATAGTGATAGTTACAAAATTACAAAGTATTCAAATTACAATACTGTTGGAATATGTCTAGTTATAACTATATACCTCTGCACTTTACAAGCAGGCTCACTGTTTGCCTTGCTTTCTCTTGCTGCTTTCACCTACGTTTATATCAGGGATAAACGCTGAGTATAAACCCAGTAAGTTATACTCACGTACATATAGCGTGCAACATATCAAATTAAGTCATGCACATCCACCATCTAATGATTTCTTATCAAATATCCTCATAAATCATTAACATAATCAATATAAATATTATCCTTTATCATTTCATATAAATTTCAATCATAATGATTTACAAATGCAATGTTACAAACCATGATATGAATGCGTTTCATGATATGCATCCACTATTCTTCTTTCCTCCAATAATCATATTTCATCATTTAATGGTGCACCATAACAGTTTCTTAATATCATTCACATCTTTCTTTTTATCACGGGTCACCACTACATCTCTACAGGTCTTCCCATTTTTTTTTTATATATAGCATGGGTCACCACTCCATCTCTACGGGTCTTCCCATGTTCTTATTTTATATCACAGGTCACCACTCCATCTCTACGGGTCTTCCTGTGATTTTGCATGATATGCTCTATGAATTCATGTCATCATATGCACCTCACAACTCATGTTTCAATAGTCATATACATATGTCCTATTCTCATTCACATTTTCTTTAGCAACATGTCACTCACATATGAATCCATGCTCCATCATTACAACCATATTTCATAATTCGCATATAATTTATCACCCACAATGTTATAGAATTCAATCATATATAATGCAAATACTCAATTATTATAATTCATCAAACATCATTCTCATTCACATTACAAATTCACAATCACAATATCACAAACATACACACATTTCATAAAATGTCACCATGCATATAGTAGCATGATGACCTCATGAATTACAACATAACAATTTAACAATTATTTAAGCACATAGTCATCGTGCACAGTATTACACGATGACCTCATAACTTACCTTCTTTTGCCTTCCCTTTATTGATCCTCTCACGTTCCACCGTAATAGGCTCGCTCCGATTACCTATTCATATTACATTCTCACGTCAATATTCATAGCATCATTATTCAAAAGCATTAACTAATTACTATGGATTAAAGTCTACCCATATCCTCCCAAAACTTGTTCTAAGTCTTATCTTTTTCCCTCATTTTTCTTTAACAGAAGCAAGTTGCGCTCGTGCAAAACTCATGTCGCTCTCGCGACTTTGACAGAAAAGTTTCTATTTGATTTCTGGACCATTCGTGCTCGCGACTTTCCTTGTCGCACTCGCGACTTTCCTTGTCGCGCTCGCGACCTTAACACAAAAGCTATTGTCTGGTTTTGGTCCACTTTCGCACCCGCGACTTTAAGAAAGCCTTGGTCGCTACTTTATTCCCAGAGGCAAAAACCTCACTTCTTTCAATTCTAAATGTGATAAAACCTTATACACTATTAAACCACTTCATATCCAAGCTCTCATTCAAGTTTAGCTCATGTTCAATTCATTTGAGCCACTTTCTACTAATTTAAGTTCTATACCTGATTTTATATCTCTCTTTCCTAACACTTGATGTTTTCAATACATTTCTCCATAAATTAAACTCATTTTTGTCCCAAATTTCAAATAAAGTTTTATACCATATAACTAAAGGTTCATTCCAAATTTCATATCATTTGGACTTCATTGGACACCAAATTCCCCATTTCCATTTCTGCAGACTTGCTGCAGAATCACAATGACATCTTCCCTTCATCTTATCTTTTAACCCATTTAAGTTCAGTTTTAACCAAAGTTTCACACATGAAACTTTTAGCTAACATTATAAATAGCTTCATACAAAATTTCATAATTTTATCTCTTCATTAAGGCCTTCAAATTACTTAAAACATAAACTGCTTTGTTCTGAAATTCCAGAACCGACAGTCTTGACCTCTATCTGTTCTTCCTACTTTTTCATGCATCAAATGATCTAATTTCACAAAATGATATCTAGAAATTTTTAGCTAACATTCTAATATTTCTACCGGTATATCATTTATAAGTTTTGGACTTTATTTGGTCTTCCAGAACAGTGACACGGTATTACTGTTCATGCAGCCCTAATTCCAGATTCTACTCCTTAAACCATTTTCTCACTTTGCTATTTACTACTTTGATTCAAGTTCAAAACCCATGTTTTCATTAAAAGTTACTTATTTCCAGATTCTAGGTTTGTTTTCACTTTAACCTTAAGATCCCCTTTCTATAAAAATCTATATTCTAGTTCAAAGCTATAAGTTTATGCAATACTAACCTTGATTTTACTTTTCTTCTTCCTCTTTTCTGCTTCTTCCTCTTTTCTTCTTCTTCTTCTTTCGCTTCTTCCTTTTCTCTTTTCTTCCCTTTTTTCCTTCTCTCCTGTCTGCTCTCTTTTTTATCTTTACTTATGATGCTAAATTTTAGTTAAGTTAAGTTTAAGTATAACTTTTCTCTCTCTTCCTTTGACTTTTCCACTCTTTTATCTTTTTCCTCTTTTCTTTTTCTTTCTTCTTATTTCTTTTCTCTTTGCATTTCTATTATCATTTCTTTCTATTTTATTTTCTATTTTATTTACTTTCCCTTATTTCCTTTGTGTTTCTCCTTCCTTTACTTCAATTCTTCATTTCCCCATTTATTTCATTATGCATTTCTTTCTTTACTACCTTCATTTGCTTCACAATTTTTCTTTTCTAATTTCTTTCTCCATTTTCTTCATTAATTTCATTTCTTACCTCATTTACTCATTTTAGGTACCTAATCTTCTAGGCCCTAAATTCCGTTCGTAATATAAATTGTCTGTCTGTATATGGTGAAGCTATAAATTAGCCAAACCATTAAGGTACCCATAGTAGCCTCAAAATCAACTGTATGGTGCAGTACTGCTAAGAACTATAGCATGACATTCCCTTAAACTAACTCCAATACTCACTAAAGTACAATAGGCCAATGTTACCATTTAAAATCTTTTACGTATTGTCATGTGTCATCGAGGAACAAATATTTGCATTATGTATGAATTATATCAAATAACTATTCCATATATTCATATATGCAATATGCACAATTTGGCACACTTTTATGTTATTCTAAACTCAGATGCAAAATCTATTATTGTTTGCACCTTTCGTGTCCAAATTTGCTAGCACAACTTTTTGACGATCACCATTTGACCATAACCATTCTATATCAATTACAGGTCATTTATACTAGTGTCTCAAGCATAAAACTTTTAAAAATAAACAACATATGATCATGATTAAAATGAGGCAATAACATAACATGATCTTATTATGTATACAACACTTCACAAAATATCAAGTTTTTAACTCGATTAGGTCAATATTCTGATACTCTTTTTTTTATGCTGAATAAATTTTCCTTACTATTTTATTTGCCTAACATACTCTTTAACATCTTCCTGCCTTATCTAAATTAATTTATTATTTTTAGACATCATTTCGTCTTCCAAAATAGGAATATAATTTATATATTTTCTATAATAAACCATAAATCTCTAAAATTTTCAACCTCAATCACAATAAATTCAAGCATAATTTTTTGTCGCTAAAACAGGCTTTATATCAAATTTAATCAACCAAAATAAAAATGCCGACCTGTTGAAAATTTTCTGCTTGCTCTAAATACTATCCCCTTCCTTCTCCTCTTCTTTTTCTTCTTCTTCTTCTTCTTCTTCTTCTTCTCCTTCTTCTTCTTTTTCTTTCTCCTCCTCCTTTTTTTTTTTCTTCTTCTTCTTCTTTCTCCTTCTTCTTCTTTTTTCCTCCTGATTCCTCTCTCTACGGTCCACTCTCTTTTCTGTTTTTGCTTTTCTTATATATATATATAAGGCACCGCTTACTTTTTTTTCTTTATTTTTTTCTTTTTTTATTCTTTTTATTTTTTTTTTTATCATTTGTTTTTTGTTAGGCACATAATTTTCTAGGCCCTAATAAGCGTACGTGACATGTACCCCACTGGTTGGCTCTCGGAGTCATCCCTATAGTTATAGTTCTGACCTTCGGGTCATACAGTGGCACATTGTGCCCTACAATTACAATTACATGTTCCCTTATTCTAAGTAGATCCTATTAAATTTATAAGGGATTGAGTCTAATATTAAAAAAGATATAGAAAAAAAAAGAGGTTACATATTAATAAAATAAAATGAAGAAATAAATGAAATATTTGTGCTAATAATTTTTAAAAATAAAATGATATGGAATTTGTTTAAATATGAATGCTTATTTATTTGCATTTGTTTAAAAATATTAAATTATATTTCAAATGATTTTAATTATTTATTTACATAATAATAATTAATTATTAGATTTTTTTATTAAGATGATTTAATTTATTTTGTAATAATATTGTGAATTTTCCACCGTTTACTTGAAAATTTATATTTAAATGATTGTTACAGGAAATGTTGAGCACCACTAAGCAATATATTTAGCGCGTCAAAATTTTCTATCAATGTGTAGGTTGTAGATATTGTAGAAGGATTAAAGCTAGCTGTGTTGGACCATGAGCTACATCATCAACAGAGACCTAGGTATAAACTTGATTTTGTAAAATAGTTGTGGAATTAAATTTTGGCATATACATGTATACTCAAAGGAAGTAGAAAAGATATTATAACTTTTTTATAATATATATAATATAGTTTATTTTTTATGGATGAAGTGTTGAATCTAAAAGTATATTTGTGAATTGTTGAGTTTGATAATAAATTTTAGAAGTGCTTGATATTATATTGAGCTTTGAAAGAAGTTTGAGGGGTTAAGGTTGGTGGGTTATAGAAATGTTATGTTTACACTATTTGCAGGTTGGAAATGTTAGAAATGTAGGTGAAACTCTATCCATTTATTTGCAAATTTTTTTTTGAAAAAAGTGTAAATATTTTTATATTTAAATATGAAATTTTATTTATAAATTTTAGAAAAGTGTAGATAGTATCGATGTGACATCCTTAACTCAGAACAATATACAAACTAGATAGGGGTGTTACAAGTTTTGTCGGCCCTATGGTGTCACTACCTAGGTAACCATAACAATCTCCATATTTATAGTTCTGTGGCAGAGGTGCAAACTCGCAAGCTGAAGCATCACCTTAACGACTGGTATACCTTTCCATCCCTCCATCAACACCCATACCTAAGTTCTCATCTCTCCTTCCCACATCTTCTGTTGGCAAGTCTCCCATGGACATTTTGGAAGGCTCTGCAATATTCCTGTTTGCATCAAAAGACCTTCATGAGTCCCTTGACATTTCTCCCTATGAGCTCTTTCTCGCTATGCACCTCAATATAGAGGTGTTAGGGAGATCCTTTATTCCCTCGTGTTTAGGAGGAATTCCTGATAAACGAGCTGATCATCGTGATCTACTCATATTTGCTTTTATTAAGAAGGCAAAATATCGAACATCATTAACATAACATTTAGTTTACGTGTCACCACATGAACTCACATAACATTGACATAAACATTCATTCGTATGCATAGCATACATGTGACCATATATTTAGCATATTCATCATTATTGCCATGACATTATACATTGACTCCCTAATGGACATATACACTCTATGATGTTTTTCTCATGATATTCTATAAATATTTAACATGCATGACTAGGTCCAATCTTTTAAAACACATACTTTGATACCAAGTTTGTAACAGCCCGCTCTCGCTGACTACTACTGGCGTTAGAATTCCCACCACCCAAAGCTGACTGAAAGATTAACAAGCCGTAAACATATGTAACATTAATATTTTTCCATTTCTATTAATATTTTAATAAATATTAACATAATCATTAACGTAAAATCTCATGCATTTATAAGATTTTAGGTACAACATAAACTTAAGGAATAATTAAATTCCTTGTACATGTGTCTTAGATATACTTGTACACATTATTGTCATATACATCAACATGAGTACCATAAATCTAAATATAAACATTTAAAATACATGAGATCATAAAACACATTTCTTATTATCATTCTTAATATTAAACAATTTGCATAATCTTAGGGTAAATTAGACATGACTATTATATCACAATAACACATCCAACTCTACCTTGTGTTTTTTGGTACGTCTTGCATACTTTTGAAAAACGGGAATGGGAATCAAGGATAGGATGGAAGGATATAAAATAGGCAAGCTATTTTGAAATAGCTTTGTGAGCAGATACAAAAAATATATATATAAAACATATCTTTTGTGCTCATGTACATGCAACATCATCAAACATTTCAAATTAGGTAAATATTGTCACCAAGATCTCTGAATAATTTCAATTGGCATGGCCATCTTTCGAAAACTACCCAAAACATAAATATGCACCGAGAAGCTCCTTTCAACCATCTCAGACTTACTATTAACATGAACATAAATATAAATATTCCCTAGAATGTCCCAACCTCTCTGGTGTTTCTTCTGCAAGACAGTCCATGGTATATCCCAAAGGACATACCGAATGGACAACATATAATATATCTGAGAGATATTCCTAGGCATATAAACTATGGGTCATAATAAACATAAACATATGAGATCGAGGATCATCCAATATAACCTTTTACATAATATATAATCAATATAATGCAACATATCTCATGATCTAATGCAAAACAACATGTAATAGTTGTAATGTATGAGCTGCCATAAACATATATTTTTGTATCATAAAAACATTTAGCAAGTATCCACTCACCTGGAAACTTAGATGTGATCGATGAATCCTTAGTTGGTCACTATTGCTCCTAAGTTAGGGGGTCCGATCCTGTATTCTAGACATCGAATTAGAGACTCAATATTGACCTTAAAATTTACTTAAAATAATCACATAATCACCAATTAAAATATAACATCATAAGATGTAAACATACATTGCAACTTAGGGTTAAGTTGCTAGACAGATGACTTTCGATGGCAGGCTCGACGACAAGTTCGGTGGTCGAAAGTCATCCTTATAGAGACGAAAGTATCCTTTTGATAACTAGGTTTGGCTGCCATAAGTGACATGTGCCCCCAATTTCTGTAGTAAAAAATCCACTTTCGGCAATCAAAAGTCCACTTTCAGTAGCCGAAATTAACCTTTGGTTCTTGCATGACCAACATGCTAAACTTAGAACTCAAGCCCTAATTCACTTCTAAACATTCATTCACATCACCATCAACTCAGCTAACTCATTTAACATCAATTTCTACCACATGCATGATCATTTTCATAAAATTCCATCAACCTAAATTTTTAATCTCTTCATTTACTTGCATGCATTTCTATATTAACCCTTCTAATTCATTTCTAACATTTTTAAATCCATCTTTTGGTTATTTTACCATTTTTTCTCAAAATTCTTTAACTTAACCTAAATCTTTCTTAAATCCATTTGCATCAACCATTCTTTCATTTAATCATCATCTTTACTAACCTGGATTGAAGCCATTAAAACTTATTGGAGATTTGGATCAAGCTTCTTACCTCAAGTTTTCCAATTTTCCTTATATACTTTGCCTTGCTTCTACAATTTTCTTGATTCAATTTGCTTATCTTCCTTTGATTTCTACTTTGATCTTTTATTTAGGTTTTTCTGAAGAGCTTCTGAATATTTGAGAGGAAGTGGAGAGAGTTTGAATATTACTTCAAACATTTTCTTGGCCGGATGCCTCCACTAGTTATAGTAGAGATGTCAAACTAGCTTGGTCTTTTCAGGCTTGCTTTAGCCAAACTTCACTTTAATTCTCTCAACTTTACTAATTTTACATCTTAGTCCTTGAAATTTACATTTTAGTCATTAAACTTTTATAACTTAATATTTTAATCTGCAATCACTTTTCCGGCACGATTTTCGAATATTCCATAAATATTCTGATTGAAATTTCAAAATCCGACATCAGAAAAATGTTGGGTGTTATAAGTGATGTCCCATAGTGAATGTTTCCATTCGTCTTGTTCATTCTTAATTCCACCAATATAATTCCTTCTTCTACATTGCATGGTTTATGCATGGAAATATGCTTTGTTATTGTCTCCTGACTTTAGCCACCGTTGTCTTGCCTATTGTGCCCAATAATGTTATTCTCGCTTATATTTTGGTGCTAAATTCCTTTTTAGGTCACAAATGATATTTATTAGTCAGTCTGTTGTTTCGTTTTTAATAACTTTTAATCTTGTCAATAAATCTTTAATGCGAGTGTTAGTGCTTGTTGAATATTAATAAATTGAAGCAAAACAAAAACATGTATATCAACAAATTTCACAAAATTGGGTGATAAGAACATTTGCTCTTTATAAGCGAACCATCATAAAAGTTGTAAGATATATTCGAGAATTATTATTTATTGTGGCCTCCATGATATAATTAATCAAAAGTTCAAAGAGACTGTGGTTTATTATGCAACCGATGTCAACGGTTTGAATTTTTTTATTTTCAACTCGTGAATTTAATTGGTATAATAAGTTCGATAAATATTCAATTTAAAAAAATTAAATTATTTTTTTAAGAAAATAATTTCTTCTCATTTTTTAAATTGTCAATACATTAATAATATATATAAAAATTTATTAATATTCTAATTTTAATATTATAATTAAAAAATAAATTTTCTTAAAGATATATT
>CAOGCB010332460.1:0-17275 GCA_948266635.1 Cnidoscolus chayamansa
AAAATAAATATTTTTGGCATAATAAGCCCAAAACCCCAATTTGGCCCATGTGGCCCAAACTCAAAGCCCTTGTAGAAAAAGGCATCCATCGAACTACGTTGACTTTGATCCCCTCAAAAGGGTACGTAGGCACATTTAGGAAGAAACCCTAAATGACAAGTCATCCCCATTCATTCATCATCTTTTTCCTTTATTTTAACATATTTTGTCAGACACATACATCATCCAAATTAATTTCTCACAGTTAATAGATAAGAACCATGAAATTTGATTAAAGCTTTATTGTCACCCTGCAATTCATAACATTTAAAATGGTTAGTTAAGATGCATGACATGGTCTCCGAACCCATCTCAGGTTAGTAGACTAGGCTTTAATTCATTGGGCTGATTAATCTAGAAACTAGGTTAATTAAAACTGGAGTCATAGGGTTTTTTCTTAATTTACCCTTAAAAAATTAAATTAAGTGGCGACTCACACACACACTCTAAGTGTATCCATTCCTATTCACATTGTTAATTGCACTATGCATTTGGCATTTTTGGGGAGGGGTTCACACATGTATTCTAAAGTAATTCTTCCGAGGGATAACTTTTATGATGGTTAATCCGTGGTACATCCTGAGAGACATTCCAAATGGATATACACAGTTATTTCCAAAGGTATTCCGAGAGACATTTTTCTATGTGTAATAATGTCACGTAAACTACGAGATCGAGGATCATCCAAATATTACCCTTCATGTATCATGTAACAATGTAATGCAATATATCTCGTGCTCTAATGCAAACATCTTAACATATCCGTGATGCATGAACATGCCGTAAACATTTCATTATCTGTATGGTAAAACATATAGTTAGGATCCATTCACTTGGAAACTGACGTGCTGACGTATCCTTGATTCATCACTGATATCCCTAAATTTCGGGTTCCGATCTTGTAGTTTGGACTTTGGATTAGAGACTAAATATGAACTTTAAACTTACTTTAAAAAACAACTCCATAAACTCCAATTCACATAGCATAACATAGTATAGAAACATCCAAGCAACTTAGGTTAAACTTGCTTGACAAAAGACTTTAGGGGGCCTAAAGTCCCCAAACATAGGCAAAAGTCAATTTTTGGCAGCAGAGTTTGGCTACCACAAATCACTTTTGCTCCCAGTTTCATTCGCCCAAAGTCAACTTTTAGGGGCCGAAATTGTGTTTCATCTTGCCCCTTAAGCCTTAGATTAACCAACCCTAGTTTCGGCAATCAAACTTTCACTTTAGGCCACTGAACCTGGGTTTTGCCAAAGGCTAAAACCTTGGTTCTTGCATGTTTAACATACCAGAAACCTGAAAAATCATGATTTAAACATTTCTAAAACATCCATTATAATCCATCTACTTTAACATCATCATCTAACTTCAATTTCATCACATGCATCAATAATTGACAACATTACTCCTTTTTTTTCATAAACTTCTAAAACTTCTAACTTTTGATTTCATACAATTCATTTGAAACTTTTGACATGCAAGTCTTAATTCAGTTTTCTCATGCATTTAACATCAATTTTTTATTTCAAATTTAACATTCTAATAATAGTCTTGGTTCATCTTTATGTTTAGTTATCTAAAATATTAACTTCTTAACATTGTTCACTAAAATTAGTTTAACCCTCATGCATGACATATTTTCTTATTAATTCATCAATTTCACATCAAACTAACCTAGTTTTGAAGCTCAACTTTGTTGGAGATCCGCAGATTCTCTTTTCACACTTAAGCTTCCCTTAGTGTTCTTCTTCTTTTATTATTTCCTTCTTCACAACTTGTTGTTTCTTGTTAATCTTCTTCAACTTTCTACTTGGTTCTTGCTTAATTCACTTAGGTTTGAGGATTTTTTTTTCTTCTTGTGAAATCAAGAGAGTTTTGAGAGAGTTTTTGGAAACCCTTTCAAAATTCCTCTAGGCCGATTGCCTCCACTATTTATAGTGGAGCAGGCAAACATGGGTTCGGCAATCGAACCCTTAAATTCGGTGGCCAAACTTGACTTTTCAAGTTAGCCCTAGCTATTTTTTCACTTAATCCCTCAAATTTTTCATCCTTTCATTTTAGTCATTGGCAAATTTACATTTAGTATTTTAACTTTTATAACTTAACATTTTAATTCCCAAGCAATATTCTGACCAAGTTTTTTATTATTCCCTAAATATTCCTGTCGAGGATTCAAAATTCGACGTTAGAAAAGTGTCAGGTTTTACATACATCCCCCCTTTAGGAACATTTGGCCCCAAATATTCAACATACATACATATAACATAGAACATACACATAGCACATAACATGTAAGATAACATCATATTATACATATCATAACAATATGTATTTACATCATTTTCGTAACATAAAGGAGAAGTACTTTATATTCTAGTTCTCAGTTGTGAAACAGGTGGGGATACTATTGAACCATGGATTCCTGATTTTTCCAAGTACATTCTTCTACATTATGTCGTTCTGTATCACTTTAAACATAGGTATCTCCTTGTTCCCTAATTTCTTAATCTGTGTCTAGAATCTGACAGGTTGCTCTACATATATGAGATTCTCTACAATCTGAAACTCTATTCTTTGAGAACCTTGCTAGGATCTGACACATGCTTCCTCAGCATAGATACATGGAAAACAAGATGAATCCTCTCCATGGAAGAAGGTAAATCTACCCTATAGGTGACATCACTCAATTTCTGTAATATCTCATAGGGTTTGATGTACCTATGAGCCAACTTACCCTTTCTTCCAAAATGAACCACCCCTTTCATAGGAGGTGCTTTCATTAATACCATATCCTCATACTGGAACACTATCTGCTTCCATCTGACATCAGCATAGCACTTCTGCCTGCTGAATGTGGTCCTCGATCTTTCCCTAACTATGGGAATCACTTTGTTGGTGACTTCCACAATTTTGGTTCCAACTAATAAACATTATCCAACATCTTCCCAACATATAGGAGATTTGCACTTCCTTCCATACAGAGCCTCTTATAGAGCCATTTCGATGCTCAAATGGAAGCTGTTGTTATAAGCAAACTCCACCAGTGGTAGATGTTGCTCCGAAGAACCTCTAAAATCCAATACACACATTCGAAGCATATCCTTTATCGTCTAAATCTCATATTGTCCATTTGTCTGTGGATGGAAAGTCGTGCTAAAGTCTAGTCGTGTTCCCATAGCATTTTGCAAACTTATCCAGAACTATGAGGTAAACTAGGATCCTCTATCAGAAACTATAGATACCGACATACCATGCAATATGATGATCTCCTCTATGTATATCTACGTTAATTTGTCTATAGAGTACTCAGTTTTTATTGGTAGGAAGTGTGCCGACTTTGTGAGTCTGTCAACTATTACCCATATGGAGTCACATCTATTAGAACTAACTAATATTCCAATAATAAAATCCATAGAGATGTGCTCCCACTTCCACTCTAAAAATCGGTAGTGGGTTTAGCATCCATGTTGGCTTTTGGTGCTCCAACTTAACCCTCTGGCATACCTCACATAATGATATGAACATGGCGATCTCCCTCTTCATTGCAGGCCACCAATAGACTTTCTTTAAATCTAGATACATTTTTATGGCCCTAGAGTGAACACTATGGCGAGCATCATGTGCTTCACTCATGATGTTCCCCTTTAATACGACATCATCTAGCACACATAACCTATTCTCAAATCGGAGAATACCTTGTCTGTCAAATATAAACTCATTATTCTCTCCATTCTATACTAACTTGGCTATCTTAATCAACTCTAGTATTCATACTATTTCTAAGCCATCTGCTTAAGAAACAGTGGAATTACCTTCATTTGTGCTACTACTAAAATACTATTCTCTTTAATTTCTGAGAACTCTCTTCACATGCATCAAACCAAACAAACCTCTAGTTCTTCTATGTCAATCATGTTAGCGGAGCAACTATCTTGGAGAAATCCTACACGAATTCTCCTGTAGCAGTCAGCCAAACCTAGAAAACTCCTTATTTCTATAACCATAATAGGTATAGGCTAGTTTGTTATCACCTCTACTTTCTTAGGGTCCATCTCGATGCCATATTCAGACACCACGTTACCTAAGAAAGAGGTGCTCCTCGAAACTCACACTTCAAAAACTTCATGTACAGTTGGTGTTCTCTCAGTGTCTGAAGAACCATTATGAAGTGTAGGGCCTGCTCCTTTGCATTTTTGGAATACTCTATAATGTTGTCGATGAAGACCATCACAAAGTGATCCAGAAAACGGTCTAATAACTAGACTTGTGAGATCCATGGCATTTGTAAGGCGTTTATTGACCCAAACAACTTTTCAAGGAACTCATAGTGCCCATATCTCATTCTAAATGTAGTCTTGATTTCTTCATCTTCTTTAATCTGCAACTAATGATAGCCTGATCACAAATCTATCTTGGAGAAGTTGTTTGCTCCTACTAATAGATTAAGCAAACCATCAATTTACGGTAATGAGTACTTATTCCTCATAGTTATCTAACTCTTTAGGTTTATATTGTCACTTTACTTTAACTCTACAGATACCATCCTATAATGCGAAATAGAGGTAAACTTGACATCCATTAACAATTTTATCGCATTCACTATTTTCCTATTAGGTGGCTATCATGTAAAGTTCTTGGGAAAACATTTTAGGATACTCTCACACTACCGGCACTAACATTTAATTTTTTTTAGTTATATAAATTGTATATCCCTGATACCATCTCCTAAATAGCTTACTAACTTGTATCTTAACATACTACCTACAACATACCCATATGGTCCTACTAAAAGATAACATTTACATGTCATCTCTGTCAATATCACTCACTTTTAGGTTAACTGAGTCATCAGAGACCTTTTAATAAAGTAGGCACCAACATCACCCTGCTCAATGTCCTAACATATTGTAAAGGAGTAAGTACTCTTAGGTCTATCAATCTATATATACACATTCACATATATAAATAGTTCATAAAAATGTTACCTAATGTCATCATGCCAAAGAAGTCATCCTCCTGTGAGATTATGGTAACAGTGTGTACCAATCCGGTGGATCTTCCTCCTAGTGCTCCCGTCAAAAAATCTACTTGATGACCTCTACTCCATGAGTCTGACAATGAGGTCGATTTGGTAATTGGTTGGGTCTCTCAACGGAACGTTGCTTGTCATGCCTGTGCTACACTCACTATAGTAGGACATTCTCTAATCATGTATCCCTCTCTTCCACAATGATAACATGCTTTGGTCCCGTACCTACAAATACCCCTATGAATTTTGTCACATCTAGCACATAGCCTTCTTTTCAAACTAGAACCAGAATCATCACTCATTCCCAACATGGACTTCAATTATTTCCAAAACTTACTCTTCTTGGACTTTTTTGGAGTTTTACCTTTTCTCACAGCTTCCCTAACCAACTGAGATTCAGGAATCGGTGTTACAAGAATAGGTAAAACTAGTTGGGCTGAAGGAGTTTGGTTTTCCAGCACTATTTCATTCTCTAAGTATCCTAATGTGAATGGTACCTACAGTTTAACAGATACAATGGGGTTGATGAAAAACATGACAAGTATGGAGGATAAAGACACTGGTTTTGATATCCCACATTATCACTCGAAGGATAAACATACCTTGGAGATGGGGGTGCATACATCATCCCTATTGCAGTCCTAAACCCTTTTTCAATATCCCCCATTCCTCCTACTCTCGTTTCCGTCCTCAAGTTTCCATCTCTCCTGTCATACCCTGTATATTGTGGATTTCCTTCGAACATCATAGCAAGCTCTATTCTCATCCTTTCCATATTAAATGATCTCCTAGAGCTTCCTAGTGTCTCTCTTCGCTCACTATCAGTTGGAGCTCTTGATTGTCACATAAGCCTATGGAATATTCTCATTATTAGCTTTTGTAAAGAAACCAAACATGTCAATACATAACATATTCATGTCACCATATGAACTCACATAAAAATTCACATATCAAACATTCATATGCATAGTATACACGTCATCATATACTTAGCATATTTATCATCATAGCCATGACATTTGCATTGACTCCCTAATGGACATGTACTCCCTATGACATTTGGTCCATGATATTCTATAAACATCTAATATGCATTTGTTGACCGCATGAGCTCAAATGAGCATGTTTTGATGATTTCAAAACTTATGAAAATTATCTCTATTTTTAAAGGAAATATATTTTGCTAGACCTCTAAGAAGTAAATGATTATAGGTTGATATTAAAGAATTGCAAATGAATGAAGGATCAAACATACAAAGACAAGAGGACTTGAAGCACTAAGAATTTAAAGCTTTTAGAGTATTAGGTAATTTTAGAATTCTTGGAAAAAGAAATATAAGAGTGAATTGCCAAACTTGTTAAATCATATATATATGCATATTCATATAATACAAATTACTTTCAAAAATTGATTTTAAAATTTGAAGAAAATATAGTCACTGATTTGAAAGTAGAACTTCTATTTTCACGATTAGAGTCTAAAAATAACAGGTAGTTTTTGTTGAAATCTATGTCAAACCTAGCCAGATCTTCTCAAACGGCTAGTTTTACATCATAAACATATATAAGCCAAAATCTCACATTTATTCTTTAAGAAAAACATTTACAACTTAAGAGAACTTATTCTATTAAAGTTTTTCTTCGCTTGAGCATTCATTGAATATTCTTTGGCAAATCAAACTCTTCTCCTTCTTTATAGCTTTAACTATAATAAAAGAAAAACAAGAGTTATGATCTTTCATCCACCAAAACCTATTTAAGGTTGATTGCAAGCTTGGGATAATTTATGTTTTGAGTGTTTTGTGAGAAATACTTGTATAAGGTTACAAGAGCCTTTGAAAACTTGGGATAAGGTTACAAGAGCCTTTGAAAACTTGGGACAAGGTTACAAGAGCCTTTGAAAACTTGGGACAAGGTTACAAGAGCCTTTGAAAACTTGGGACAAGGTTACAAGAGCCTTTGAAAACTTGGGACAAGGTTACAAGAGCCTTTGAAAACTTGGGACAAGGCTACAAGAGCCTTTGAAAACTTGGGACAAGGTTACAAGAGCCTTTGAAAACTTGGGACAAGGTTACAAGAGCCTTTGAAAACTTGGGATAAGGTTACAAGAGTCTTTGAAAACTTAGGACAAGGTTACAAGATCCTTTGAAAACTTGAGAGAAGGTTACAAGATCCTTAGAAAACTTGAGAGAAGGTTACAAGATCCTTAGAAAACTTGAGAAGGTTACAAAAGCCTGGCAAAACTTGGAAGAATTGTAAAGGCTTGTCTCTTGCCCATTTAAAAGAGTCAATAGTGGAGGAACAACTCAAAGAGGAAGCTTTGAGAGAATGGACGTAGGCAGGAAAGCCAAACCACTATAATTCCAGGTGTTCAATCTTCTAATCCCTAATCTTTATGTTATTCTTGCTATTTTCATGTTATTTATACTACATCTAAGTTATCTAATTTGCTCTTGTTATTGCATCTATGATAAACCACTGAATAATTGTGCTTGTAGTGCATTTGAGTAGAAGACTTACTGTTCATGTGTTTTTAGAAGTTCTAGTTTCAGCACAACATATTTTCTACAGTAGCTAAGATTTCTAAGTTATTTTGAGCAAGAATAAATATTTGAAAAAGTGTTAAAGAGGTCTAATTCACCCCCTATTAGACCTAGATTTGGGACTTACATTTAGTATCAGAGCCTAACTCTCTTGCTTGGGGTTTAAACACCTTAAAGACATCCACACACATACACTATGGCTAGTACTTCTAAGGTAGCAACCATATCACAACTCTTCAATGAAGTTCATTCCATTACAAGTCCACCATTGTTTGATGGAACTTATTTTTCATATTGGAAACTTAGAATGAAAATCTTCTGACAATCTATTGATATAAATTCTTAGAGGGTTATCTTGAATAATCTTTTTATCCCTATAAGATTGGAAGATGGAGTTTATATTACAAGATTAAAAAATGAATGGAGTGATTGTGATACTTGTATGTTTTCTTCAAATATAAGAGCCATGCATATTTTGAGAAGTTCTTTGCATGATGGTGTTTATAACAAAATTTCTAAATGTGTTAGTGTTAATGATATTTAGGATTCTTTTAATTCCATGTATAATACTAACCATTATTGTTAAGTTGATGAATTTGAAAATATAGAAAACTACCTCTCTCATCAATAAATAAAGCAAAAATCGAAAATGGTGATAGTCATTGGACAAAGCTTCAATGAGGGCTCAATTATTCACAATACATGTCCACTTATTTTAAAAGATGTTGAAAAAAAAGTCAAGAAGTAGCAAGAAGCATAGAAGGCTCAAGATCTTCTAAACGTGAAGGTGATGATCATAAAAAAAATTAAATGAACATATCATTGATCATGAAAGTGAGGTAACTTTATTTTCTTCTACTTACGGTGATAATGATAAGTTTTTCTATAATAAATTATTTGAAAAATTACATAATATGTGTAATGACCTTGAGAAAGTATCTAAAAGAAATAAAGTTTTCAAAAATCAATTTGAAAATTTGAAAAATGAAAATGAGTTTTTAAAATATCAAATTTTCTCATTGACTTCAACAAAGATTATTTTTGAAAAGGAAAATAAAGAGCTTTTGACAAAGTCTTAAAGTTTTTATAATACTTTGAAAGAAAATGATAGTTTTAAAAAGGAAAGCTCTCATACACATAAAAAATCAAATGAGAATGTAGTTTGTTATAAATGCAACAAACCCGGAAACATCAAGCTCAATTATTCAATAATCAAGAAGAAAAGAAGCAAAAGTGATAAAGAAAAGAAAACAATAGCGGTAACATAGGTTCCAAGTGATAGCTCTACCAATGAAAAGACAAGTGACAAACATATATTGCATGTCACTTGAAGAAAATATTGAATGCTCCAATAAAGAAGAAGATCATGAGGTAAGTAATTTAGAAACTTCTAATATAGCTGAATTAAAATTTGCATTGCACATGTATACAATGAATACAAATCATAGAGGAAGAAATGTGCAAAATTGAGTCTTGAAAATTCTTCTTTAAAATCAGAAGTTGTTTTTTTCAAAATTAGAAGTTGTGTCCTTAAAATTAGAAAATATTTCTCTAGAAAAAATTTTCAAGGAAAATGAATATTGTAGAAATCAAATTTCTTTGTTTATTGAATTTAATAATGAATTGAAAATGTCAAAGGCCTCATGTGAAATATATTGCTTAAAATAAACAAAGGTTTAGAAGCTAAAGTAGAATCATTAGCAAATGATTTAGCTAAGTTAACTAATAGCAGAAGAAACTTAAATGTGAAATTAGGATCACAAAGACTTGTCAATGATAGACATGATATTGGATTTGATTGATTTGCAAGATATAAGAATTATCAAAATCACTTCATTAAATCAATATCTTCATCATTGCCTAATATTACTTGTTTTTATTGTAATCGTAAAGGCCATATGATGGAAATTTGTGCAATAAGAAAAGGTACAATAAGGCTTAAAAAATATTTGGGTTCCAAAACTTACTCTTTCTATGCATTCTAACTCCCAACGACCCAAAGTAAGTTGGGTACCAAAATTTAAATAAATATTTTCTGGTATGAAGAAAGAGCTTAAAATAAAGCTATGACATGTTGATAATGGATTCTCTAGACACATGACTAAAGACATGAAAGATTCATAAATTCTCAAAATGAAAAATTATGGACATTATTCATCTCTGAACTTGAACTTAAAGGCTATGAGGAAATTCAAAATGATTGAAATGAAGAGCATTGTGACCATTATGAGCTCAATATCAATCTAAACAAAGATGTATCTGGTAATAAGGTTGATCAAAAGGTATATAGAGGTATGTTCGGTTCTCTCTTATACTTAACCTCTTCTAGATTGGATCTACTCTTTAGTGGTTGACTTTGTGCTAGATTTCAATCTTGTCCTAAGGAGTCTCATCTAACTATTGTTAAGAGAATATTTAGGTACCTAATTAGAATACACCAAATTAGACTATGGAATGCTAAAAATAAATGGTTTGACTTAATAAGATATAGTGATTGAGACTTTGTTGGGAATAGAATTGATAGGAAAAACACTTAGGCTACATATTAATTTATAAGACACTCACTAATCTCATGGCATAGTAAAAACCAAACTTTAGTAGCTCTTTTTACGATTGAAGCACAATATATAGTTGTTGGAGAAGTTATGTTGCCCAAATATTATGGATGAAATAGAAATTAGAAGACTTTGGTCTGCAATATGATCACATCTCCATTAGGTGTGATAACACTAGTATAATAAACCTATCCAAACATCCAATTTAGCATACTAGAACTAAATATATAGAGATTAGGCACCACTTCATTAGATACCATGTTCAAAGTGGAAACATCGAGCTAGAGTTTGTTAATTCAGAAAAATAGATTGCTAATATCTTCACAAAACCATTAAGTGAAGACACATTTTGTAGGATTAGAAGAGCTAGGTATGAGTGAGCCTCTTGACAAGTGAAAATGAGCAAAAAGAAGAGTAGAAAATCAAGATACATTCATGTTTACACACTGGAATGTCAAAGAATGAATGTTTATTTTGATTGTCAGAAACTCTCAGTCTAGATTTTAGAACTATTATTGCAGATAAGCAGTATTTGTTCTCATAACTTTATTTTCCAAAATCAATCTCAGAAGTAGATGTCGCATCATTCACATGAGAAATAGAGAGTAAGAAAGTGCACCTTTTTTTATGTGACGAAGCATTCTCTTAAAGATTTGCATCCAAGAATCCTTCATGCTTCAAATGAATATTCTAAAACAACAAGAAGAATGAAATCAGAAGTTTAATGAAAATTTGTTTGTTAATAGCTCACAAAGTATACACACACTTGATTGTGAAATCTAGAATTCTTGAGCAAGGTAAGAATTTTGATGTTCAGGGAATATAATAGATGAAGCAAAAGAGAGAGAAAGAGCCCAAAAAATTAAAAAAGAAAATTTGATCTAATTCCTTCTATCTATAACATGTGTCGTACAAGGGATGGAACATGTCATCCTAGGCTGCTGAATTCGTACTCACCATGTCACCTTCGCCTGCTCAGTCAGCCATTTCCATGTCACTTTTTAGAAGAAATTAAATGCATTATAGATGAATTTTGGGTTCCTTCCTATTCTCTCACCATTTGTGCAGCACCATTCTATTTTCTTTTTCACTAAAATCGCAAGTCACGCATATTATCATGTTATTGTTTCAGTATTTTTATCTTTTTCTAAAATTCAAACTAAAGACTCGCCTTGTACACTTCTTCTCTTTTATCCCTTCTAAAATCACTAAAAGGATTTTTATCTTTCATGATTTCAAAAAATACACTTTTACAAATTATCGAAGGAAACACACAATAAAAAAGGTATTTAAGAAACTATCGAGGTTACAAGTTAGAACCTTTGTGTGTAATTGCTTCTACATTTTGCTTATCATATGCTCTTCAACAAACTAGTGAAAAGGTATGCTCTCTATTTGAAAATCTTTCATTACTTGAAATTACTCATTGAGAGTTGTTGTATGTTGACTAAATTATGACTGACTAAAAAAGATTTTTTTAACATTCAAAGAAAAGCTATGGCAAAAGGAAATTTGTGATAAAAATGAAAAGTTTATTCTCTTTCTTGTTTAATCTAAACATGGTTCCAGTTTTAGAACTTGGAAAACATATACTTTTTTCTTAAATCAAAATTTCTGCAAAAATTTAAATCCTCATTTGTTCTGCCTTTTTTTATTAGTATTTGAAATTTGAAATGGCAAGAATAAAAAGAATTCTGAAAAATACAAAAGGCAAAGCATCTATTGATCTTGAAGAACAGGAAACGTAGAGCTCAAATAAATATGATGAAGTTCCTCTTACAAAAAGAATGAAGGTTTTTAAAAAAGGTCAAAAATCTCATGGTCTAGGTACTTATATCTCGGAACCTACATCTAAATTTCCTGAGCATGATCAAATTGAATCGACTGATAACCTGCCTAGGTCTCTAGTCACTCACTTGTTAAAAGGAAAAATCATCCCTGGTAGGTGAATAACCTAGAAAATCTATGATGAGTTTAGTTCAAATTCAAGGAAACTCATAGAATTTCAAGGTTGGATGGGTTCATATCTTTTAAAGGACTTGTTCATGTTGACTTAATGCAAAATTTTTATGACAGCATGAAAATTATAAGATACAAATAACATTTACTGTTAAATTATGTCATAAGACCTATGAAATAGATGTTAAGACTATTCTTAAAGCCTTTATGATCTCTAACCATGGTACAAAGATTAGAAGCTTTAGAGACATTAACAGATTGAGAGCAGTTAATGAGAAAGTCTTTTTAAAGAAGATTACCCCCCACACACGCTCCTAAATGCACTAAACAATGCCATTCCACTTAATCTAGAAACCAGAATCCTTCATTTCTTCATACTCCATTTCTTATGTCTAAGGACTAGTAGTCATACTTATGTTAGTAAAACTGATGCATGCATGGTATGGCATATGGTTGAGAGAGCTAAATTTAACATTCATCATCTCATTTTTAGAATGATGATTAAAAGTTTCATCTTTTAGAGGATTGCCTTATACCATGAGTCTTATTATTCTCTTTGCCACTAATTCCATTCCTTTCTCCCTTGGCTCAAAGAAATTGATTAAAATGAAAAGCATATTTCTATTTCTTTGAAATTTCATCTCAGCCTTTGAAAATATATTGTTTCTCTTATTAAATTTGTTTATTTATGCTTTAAAAGCAAAATCTCAATCACAGATTTATTACTTTCCTATTTTTATTTCTCCATCAACTAGAGATTTAATTCTTTAAATTTTAAAATTACTTCAAAAATTTATGGTTCTTTTAATTGTCTCCATGGGTCAAGTGAAATGCATTTATCTAAAGCTTCAAAAATTAATGAAATGACTCAATAGTGGAAAAAGAATCTATTTTGAAGATGGATGAATGGTTAACAAAGAAATTTGAAGTTTTGAAAGAGCTGAAAAAAGGAAAAAGTAAAAGGAGAACGAGACTCATGAGGTGATTGAATTAATCATTTTGAAGTTGCTCATGACTATACATGCACAAAATGGTTAGTTTACAATCTTCTTGGTTTTAATATGAATTATGTTTACATTTTCAAGCTTGAAGTGAGTTTATAGTTTTAAATATTTATTTTTATGAGAGATTGATTTAAGAATTTTTCTATAAGTTAACATTTATTTTGAATGGGCAAATAATTGGGTAATTGTGGATGTGATTGCTTAAAACTTTTTTAAAACACTTAATAAAAGAAATGAGATATGTTCCTTGATAAAAGTAACTGGGATAAAAGATTTTGAGGGAATTAGTGGAATTTCAGGACTAGATGAGATTCATGTCATTTAAGGGACTTGTGTATGCTAATTTAGTTCAAAATTTCTATGATAGCATGATGATCTCTAGAGATAAATAATATTTTTCTATGAAATTGGGTCATAGGACTTGTAGGGTAGACATTGAGACCATTGTTGAAGTGTTCATGATTTCAAACCATGGAACAAAATTATGCAACTTCCAAATGCTAACCAAAATGAAAATTTTCAATGAAAAACTATTTCTGAAAAAGCTCACACCTACCCATACTGTCCCAAATGAACTGAAATGCCATGTTACTTAATCCTAAAATTGATGCTTGTATGCTATGGCATTTGGTTAAGAAAATTAAGTTTAATTTGCCCTATCTGATTTTCAAGATGATGATAAAAAAAGTACATCAATTAGATAGTTGACTTATGTTATATGTCTTACACTTTTATTCACTGCTAACTCCATTCCACTATCTATTTGGTTAAAAAAAATTAGTTGAATTGAGAGATACTTTTGTGAGTGAAAAAGACTAAGAAAGAATAATGATGATGAATATGAAATAGTGTGTCCAGCAATGAGCTAACGAAAAAAAAAGAAACGAAAAAACCAAAATAGTCCACATTCAATCTAGTGATGAAAGTGATATAGATCTAAACACATTTATTGGAGAAGTCAATAAAAAGCAAAATAAATACAAGCTGGAGCTCACAATACTGAAGTTTTTACATAAAATGAAAGAAGTTGTGACCTCAAAACTGAAAATGATTGCAGGATAGCAAATACAGATTTTAGAACTTTTATCTACTGCACCCAGAACTGATGCAGCTTCTGCTTTTAGTTCTCATGTAGGTACTTCACACCATGATGATGATTATGCTGAAAAAGATTCACAGAATAATGGAGATTCAAATACATCAACTGATGGACCTTATGTTGCACCCTCTCCTGATCATGATCAATCTTACTAATCTCAAGTAGAAAATAATGCCAAATTTGCAAAACCATAAAATGCAACTCAATATTTAGAATCACTTGTTGAAGATTAAGGATTAGCAACTGAAGTTGAAGCTCCAAACACACCTGCAGGTTCTTCTCTTGATCTTCCTTCTAAAATTATTGTGTAGGGACATTTCAGCAACATTACAAGAGTAGGAATTGAGGAATAAAACTCAAAGGAGAATGTCATACTTCCATGGCCATCACACCTCAAGGACAGAAAATTCGCACAAAGAAAGTGGCTATGAAGACTGTTAAACCTCCAACAACCAAAAAACCCAGAGATTGTTAGCCAAAACATCTTTCACCTAAAGCTCGAAATTTTCAAAATATTGGTAATCTCTTCCTTATTTGATGTTGACAAAAAAGGGGAGAAAGCAATACTCTACTTTGAAATGCTTTAACTATTTTTAGTTTTTATTTACTATTTTAATTAAAGATGATGTTAATAGTAATAGGTACACTACTTAGTGAACTCTCATTTTGGAAATATTCAAATTTGGATACTTAGCATATATTCAGTTGAAATGTTAATTTCATGCAATAGCTAAGGGGAGCTTCATCATACATAGTTGAAATATCATTGATGCATGAACTTAGGGGGAGTTTTGTGAATAATACATATATGCATGCCTTTTGATATACATGTAGGTATGATACATATGAAATGTACAAATTCAAAAGGAGTTTTGATTCCCATGTTGACATAATCCATAGGCAATGCACAAATTCAGGGGGAGTGTTGCTTGATTTACCTGCAAGTATATGGATCGCAATGTAGTAATAAAAAGATCGTTCCCACAAGGAACGAGTTATGTCCACTGGCTACTTATTCCTAACATTTATGTTTACTGTAATAAAACATTATGAATTGAATTTATTATTCTACTTCTATTTAAACCAAATATACTAATTAACTTAATTAAATAAGGATTACATCAACCTACTTAGGATTATTGATCATGCCTAAGATGTTCTTCTCTTGAAACAAAACATGTATTCATGCAATAAGTGTTTCTTTAAATGCACTCGGTAAAATATAATCCAACCTTTCGGTGTAGGATTACTCTATTTTTTTATATGTATTTCTACATACATCAAATGCCTTATTCTATCAAAGATTAAGCATAAATCTTGTTCTTTGATTATTACAACAAGTTAGACTTAATTTTGATAAACTAAGTTAATAATTCGACATGCAACTTACTTAAACGTTTATTGCATTTAAATAAATTCTATCTCTTCGATCTTATTGTATTATTTCCTTTTGAGAATATAACCAGTAATTTTGATTTAAACAAAGATCAAAAGATAACTTTAAAAAAACTTTCATTGAGAATACCGACATTACAATGTTTGTTTTGAGTAGAGACTAATGAAAAGCAACGTACAAGAAGTCTTAATAAACAAGAGAAGATAAAAGAAATCAAACTCTCGCCTCCAGAGGACGTCACGCCTCGAGGAACTCCTTGATATGTTTCTAGCACGAACAAAATAAGTGACGATAATCAACTTCTCCTAAGTGTATTAACTCTTATTTTAGTGCTGTAAAAATCTCCTCCCCTTTCTTCCTTCTATGACTAGTATTTATAGGAAAGAATAGGAGAGCAGTTTTGAAGATTATTGCTTGGTCAAAATGGTGGTTTTATCTGGCTTTTGGCGGGTGCTTTCAAAGGGTTTTGTTGAAGCAACACAGCTCTCTGGAAAATAGGTAGTTTATGGCTTCTGGAGGAACAAGTCACGCCCGCGAACTCTAGAGTCGTGCCCACGACTTTACTACATAGTTACTACTAGACTTCATGCATGAATCACACCCGCGTGCCTAAGAGTCACTGTTGCGACTTATCCTGGCTTTCCATACTTAGCCAAATTTTGATTTTCCCTGTACACATTTAAAGCCATATATAATCCAAGGCTTGAATTCCTAACTAAAACTTTTCTAACCAAAAAACAATATAAGAAAACGTAAAAAAATGAAAAAGCACACATGTAATCATGCAAAATAACTTAAACGTATGTGTCGTTTTGGCGACACTATCAATTCCCCCATACTTAGCTTTTTGTTTGTCCCTAAGCAAAATATTTTCTTCTTTCTCTTAACAAATGCTTAAGAGATTATATTTTACACTTTCTTTGGACTTCTTAATTATTTTATCAAAATAAAGAGTAATTTGAGTATGAACCAGAGTCTCAAAGTGAATCATGCCATGTGAAACAATTTTAGCAAACAAAATCTAAAGTTAAGAATCTAACCAAAGTTAAATATGAGATAGACAATTCTCCTTCCTTGAAACGAAAAATAGAAAAGTACTTAAGATGAAATTAGCACACATATATTGTTTCATATCTCAAGGCATTTTTAGGTAACCTATTTCTATCACACAAAGTGGTTGCATTTTATGTTCCTACCACTTCTCCCCTTTTACCTCGTATGTTACCTCATAGTATTGCGTTTTTTTAACTTTAAAGAAAAACCTCAAAGTAGCTGCATTTTATGCTCCATACCACTTCTCACCTTTTACATAATGGTTTTCCGTTATTTCGCTCAACTCGGTTTTTCTCTCGCAATACCTTCATCCTTTATTGACTTGAAACAAACACGTATTATGGCTTTAGTTTCCCTTTTCTCCCTACTTTCATATTCAATTTAGGATTCATGTTTTTCTCACTTCAAATTATGGCTAGATAATTAACTAAAGGTTTAAAATTTGCTAAAGTTACTTCAAATGTCATGTTAAACTCTAATACAACCTAAGTTCATAACATCAAATTTTCTTTGAATCTTGATAAATTACTTAAGATTTCACATTTCAAAAGGGTAAAGTATAATCAATCAAACATGTAGGGACTAACCAAATAA
>CAOGCB010332561.1:0-15479 GCA_948266635.1 Cnidoscolus chayamansa
TGAGATTCTTCAATTCAGTAGGAATGGAGAAATTTGAGAATCCTTAATTTCTATTGATCAATGTGCCAATCCTTAATTTCTATTGATCAGTCCAAAGATATGCCCTTATATTGAAATAGGTGGGGATTGGAAATATGCCTAATATAAATGTATATGCTTACTAATATTGCAGTTGCTTCATATATTTAATAAATAATAGTTGCTACTGATATGATTTTTTTTATTAGCATTTACATTATTTTACCCGCTTTTTTTTTTGCTATTCTGTTATATTTTGATCTTTTCCTTGTGCTCCATGTGAACTTTTATTTATTTGAGATTTAAGACTTGATGGCTCTGCCGCTGAGTTTTTTAGTTGGATACTATCCATAGTTTTGGAAGATGAATAGCCGCCTTCTTTTTGGCATTTTTTTTTCGGGGGTTGGGGGATGGCGAAGAAGTGGTGGTTACAGGAGGAGAAGGCTTTTAGTCGGGCAATATTTGGGAAAACAGGGTGTTGAGCAATTAGTCTACTTTGTACAGTGAAACTCTTGCTTAGAGTTTTGTGCGGAAGTTTGTATTAATTATTTAAAATGTAAGGGATTATCATGTTTGACAAACTGTTATTATTGTCATTCAAATGAGATAGATTTGGTTGTTTGTATATAGATTGCATTATGGTTTGATCCCTAGTTGAAATAGAAATACTATATGAGATTTTATCTATTGAACGCCTAAAATAAAATCAGAATCCACTTAGAGATTTTATTTTAAGTGTTTGATATAATAATTTTTTTTTAAAATAATATAGGACGTTAGCTAGTGCTGGAGGACTTAAGCTTTTTTGTTTCTTCATTGTCCTGTGATGAGGATTTTTTTGATGATCTGTTGTGGTTTATTGTTATTATTATTATTATTATTATTATATTATTTGGGATCAAAAACTATGTATGTTCATCTGTAGTATATTGATTCTTGGGAGGGGTTTCTCTTAATTGCCCCTATAGTGGTTAATTCAGCAATATATGAGACATCACATAGTTACTGTGCAAAATCTACATACCAAAGCAGGAATAGGACAGTTGTTTCTGTAATATCGTTTTATTTATTTGAACACTTCTCACCCTGGATAAATATGCATGCCATCACAATAATATATTCAGCTTTGAACCTATTTCAAATCGTTAGTATGGTATCTCTACGGTCTTGAACCGTCCTTAGATTACGGTGTTGGTAACCATCAAAGGCTTTTGAGATGTGCTACCGTCCCCACCTCCTGCTGTAGAACGTCGTTTGCATCTCTTAGTTTGGGGCGACAGTTCCTTGATGTCGACTGGCCTTTGATATGATAATCCACCTAACGGATTTACCCTTGATGAAGGCGGCTTAGTGCCGGTCTTTGTAACCCATCGGCCAAATGGCAGATTGATTGCGTGCAGGTTATGCTTTTCAGATTGCCACACCTGATTGTCTTAACAATCTTTGCTCTGTATTTGGTGTTGGCCTTATGGCCTGTTTGTTTTGGATTGGTTGCATAGCATCTCAAGCTTTTTTAATTTCGGATTCTATTCTGTACCAGCCATGATTCTTTCTAACGGGTACATGGACATCTATATTTGCCAATATACATATATAAACACACTGTTGATAGAAATGGGCGTCATACCTTGAAATACGTGTGCACTACGTTGTGGAAACTTTTTTTAGTTAAAACACAAGTCTTCCAACCATATGATAGAGATGAAACTTGCATTTAGACGTTATTAATTGCATTGAAAATAATTAAATTAATTGATGTTAAGACAATTTATTTGAAATATTCGCTGTGATATTCACATTTTTTTCTTATTGGGTTGCAGAGTTAAAAAAAGTGATTAATATTTTAATCTATGAAAATTATTTGTATTTTAGAAGGAAATTAATTTTTGTTATAATAAGTGATTTTTTTTTATAAATTTTTTGTTAATAAATAAAGCAGTGTTTTAAACATGAGAAGGTACAAAAATTGTTCTTTAATTTTTTGAAAAAAAAAGGTTTCTTATAAGACTTGCATGTGAATTAGATAAAATTTTGACATATGCTAGAAGAAATTAGACAGGAAAAGGAAAATATTCACGCTAAGATCTAAAAAATGTTGGTGTGGTGGGCCCACAACTACGTTATTCTTAATGGGATTGAAAATGGATAGTTAAGAAATAAGCTGGAAAGAAATTAATCATACCTAATGTGGGAAATGTAAATGAAAGATTGAATTGGTAATATGTGTTGACTGCTTCTTGGAAAAGATTATAGAAAATTAGAAACAGAAGCTACCGAGTAATTGCTTAACAATTTTATAGCGAAATGCGTTCACGCGGTATGTCCACTCTGGTGTTGACTAGCCGTTGGAAATCTATCAAGCTTGTACTTCAAGCGTGAACCAATAATTGTCAGATGGTGATTGCTATCTTTTGCTCTTTATATATATGTATATATTGAACTTATTGATATTTTATGTAGAAATTTATTAATATAATTAATTTTTTTATAAATTATTAATTATTTCTTAAATACTGTTTCATTTGAAAAATATTATTTATATATCATAATAGATAAAATTGACTCTTCATAGGATTTCGACATGTGTATATAGATATTGAATTCTGATCAATTCGAGTTTAGTTTTAAATCGAGGGCAGGAGACCAGAAAACAATCCTTACATGTAGCCTTGGTGAGAAGCTGGATTTTGGAGATCTTATGCACTTCATGCTGAATAATGTAGCAGTAATGTCCATCACATGCTCGGTTTTGTGTAAGAAGCTTTAACCATTCATTATATTAGTAACATTCACACATCTACAACACCTGATGATTGGGTCTATTTATTATAATTACTTTATAATAAATCAATCTTATTTTCATGCTGAATAATGTAGCAGTGACAACCATTTATAAACTTGGCTTTGTGCAAGATGTCAATGACTTTTAATTCTATTTAATAACCATCTTCATTACATTTACATATCTATAACACTTTATTTTTTTATATATATTTTTTATGATTACTTTCAATAAATATTTTTTTTATATATATAATTTTATAAATACTCTTTTCTTAAGGGAGGATTAACAAATAAACCTCCAAATACACCCTAAAATTAAATGACTTTCTAAACCCAGTCAAAACTAAAAATTTTATTTTCGCACGACTCTTAAAGCTATCCTTATGGCTAATTCAATTCCTAATCTATCGTATATTCAAAGTGTTATTAATATACAAGTTATTTTTCTGCAAGACTTATTAATTAATATAATAGATTACTAATTCGATTGGTAAAGAAATTATAAACATTTAATTTTTAATATAAAAAAATAAAATAAAGAAATGCATAATCTAAAAGTCAATTGAGGAAAAAAAAAGGAAGGAAAAAGGACTCACGGGACAAGAATGGGTGCTTCAGGCCTCAGTTGCGGCTGTGTGAAAACAAGGTTAGCTCTTCCGAACTAAACCGCGTTTGAATTTTCCTAATCGAAGGCTTACCTACTAAGGAATCCAAAACACGTTAGTAAGCCAATTCATGGCTCATCAAATAGCCCCATTTCCGCTTTCTCGCTCTCTCGTCATCGCATAAAGGGCCAAACAAGCTTCCTCTGCTTGTTTGCTTTTGGTCTTTTTAACTCTGAATCTTTCTTCTGTCAGCCACTGCCTCATCCCGTTAATAATTACTAGCAGGAGCCAGGAGTAGAGGCGGAGCTAACTAAGCAAGCAGCCATGGGAAAGAAGCTTGATGCTATTCTTGGAAGAAACTTCAAGACCTCAAGATTCCTACCACTCGTCAATCTTGCTACTTCTCGCCTTGCAGTTTTCAAGAACCAACGGCAAGTCAGGTGCAATCAAGCTCGTTCTGATGTGCTTCAGCTTCTTCAACAAGGCCACCATGATCGTGCTCTTCTTCGTGTAAGATTATTATTATTGTTATTATTTAATTATTGACATCTCTATCTCTTTAATTTTGCTTATTGAATTGATTAACTGTGATCTATTGAACAGGTTGAGCGAGTGATCAAGGAGCAGCATTTACTGGATGTGTATGTTATGATGGAAGGATACTTCAATCTCTTGGTTGAAAGGGTGCACCTCGTCGGTCAGGAGAGGTTTGTTTGGTCTTTTATTATTTTTCCAGGTTATATTTGTTATTTCGTCGGTGATGTTGAACGTTTTTTATTTCATTGGGGTGCAGAGTGTGTCCTGATGAACTGAAGGAGGCAGTTTCAGGTTTGCTTTATGCGTCTACCAGATGCGGAGATTTCCCTGAGCTTCAAGAAATCCGCAAGGTTTTTACTTCTTGGTATGGGAAGGATTTTGCTGCTCGTTCTATTGATTTGCGAAATAATTGTGGAGTCAATCCTAAGGTAAATTTTCATCTCAAGGATCAGTCAGAAATCAGAATAAGAATATAAATTCACTCAGCAATAGTTGGAAAATGCTGATGATATAAAAACAATAATTTATATGTGAAACATAAAGAATATAAATTTACTATGTTAATCTAATTTATATGTGAAAAAAATCATTTCTAGAATATTTTACCTATAGCATAATTGTATTGGGTTCCTGCAGATGATACAAAAACTATCTACCAGGGAGCCAGACTTGGATAGCAAAAAGAAGCTCCTCAAGGAGATTGCCTCAGAGAACAACATCGTTCTGCAACTTGAGGAAGACTCTGTTACAAATGAGGTATGCAGGTTCAATCAGTAGCAGTAAATGCATCAATTTCATTAAGATTGACTAAACTAATTCAAACAGTTTCGTTCACTTTATCTCAAACTCAAATTCATATCAAAATACGAGGATCAAATTGATAAAATTAAAAGTTTTTGTTAAAGTTGAAAATGCATAAAGGTTTTTTTTATTTCTTTTTGGCCATTTCATAACGTGGCAATAAACATGTGGAAGATGCAGGAAAAACTGGATGTAAGCAGGAAGCAGAACCAGCATGAGCAAAACATGTCAACTAATTCAGGTAGTTCTAAGCTGGTTGACAATTTGCAAATTTCACCGGAAGATCTTGTAAAGGATGCCTTCAATGATTCAGTAAAGGCAAAGAAAAACTACAGGGATGTATCTGATGCAGCTCAAGCAGCTTTTGAGTTAGCTGCCGATGCAGCGGCTGCTGCAAGAGCAGCTGTGGAACTCTCTCGATCTGAACCCCATGATCCTGACGATCAGAACACTCCAATTTACCGAGGAAAAAGAGTATCAGACAAAGATGAGTCCATGAAACTTGAATCTGAACAAAAAGGTCATGCATTCCACCATGAAAATGAGGCTACAAAATTGAAGGCTAATAACTCAGCAGAGAAGGGGTCAGCGTCCACCCCAACTTCAAATTCAGGTTCAATAGAAGAGGATTCGAGGGTATATTCAATGTCTCTTGACCCAGATCGCCTAGTCGAGCAGTTGGAGAAGGATATAGTTCTTGATGACAGTGATGATGAATATCATGATTCCGGTGCCAATATAACGGCTAGTAAGATCAAAGCAGCTGAGGAGAAAATACCTTCAATCATTCAAGCTGGTGTAAACAGAGAGAAGGGACCAATTTCTGTCAGGACCAGAGGAGTGCATGGCTACTGAAAAATATGGGTATATTTTGTGAGTTTCGCTGATGGGATGTCTTTATTTTTTTTCCTCTTCCTCCAGTTTTTTTTTTCAATGTAATTTTTTCATATGTTGAAAATTTTGTGAAGAAAAGGTAATACAACAGAGAAAGTGCGTTAAATTTGTACATTCAAATGTTCGAAGAGCATTCCTAATAGAACACATAAAACACCCCCTCTATGCTCAAGGACTCCCTTGAACAATATGCGTACCATTCTTGTGACCAACAGATCTACACAATAAAACAAACGGGTAGGGGAATGTGCTGTCCAAAATGCAATAAAGGTAACCGATCAGATGCTTTCTTTTTCATCAAATGTGAAAATGACATCGATCATAAATTCATAATTTATCTGAGAACACAATTTAATAAGGAAGAGTTCACCTATTCAGAACATGGTGGTCACAACATGAAGACAAACTAATTTTGTTGCAGAGGACAGTACAATTAATAGAACTGTGGCAAGTCACTCAGAAAGGCTATTCCAATGCAATCTAAACATCCCTCCTTTTTCCAATCCATTTTTAACCTAAATGACTATCATCACAAAATCTGGAAAGTAAACTGGCCAGGATAAAATAGCACGGTCCTATTTTTAGGATGCAGAATATACAACTTAATACTGGGTTTATTTCTGGAAAAATATACCAGAGAAATTACATGCCTAAATATTTGATTGAGCATTTTTGGATCTCGTCATATGAAGTCACTGGCCTCTGGTTCGCTTCTTACCATGCTGTGACAGGTCACTGAATGACTGCAAACTCACACCAACATCTTCATCATATTCAATTCCAAGCTCTTCCTGCAGAAACAAGAACAGCTATTAAAGAAAACTTTGTCAAGGACAAATGCAGATGCTTCCATGATATGAGACATGAAGAGATAACCTTAAATTCCTTCAGATCCTTAGGTGAATTCTCAGTGATAGCATCCCACAGATCCTTGAATATCCTTTTACGCCTTCTCCATTGACTTATTTGGTCCGAGTACATTTTCTCAATTGCCTTTCGCTCTTCTGGCCTCACTAGGGTAACTCCTCCCCGCAGTTTTACCAATTTCTCCTCCATTTCCGTTACCTGATATAGAATTACAAGGAACCCAGCTTTGACTATTACTTCTCCTATTGGTACATTTCACAAAAACGATTTTCAAACATAATTGTAAGGGACAAGGTACAGTTACAACCTCAGGAATCTGAGGTATAGTAAAATTTATATAAAATATTCCTATGATGTTTCAGTTTGTAATTGTAATAACTGAACATAACAAATCCAAGATTCATAACAGGACATGAATATTATACAGCAGTGATTATATGCACTCTAAAGTACAATTAAATCACAAAATACACAAAGCCAACCCCAGCTAGAATAGTTTAAAAGTGACGGTAACAACATAAGAATGCTAAAGGCTAGCCACCGCAGAGCATTATTCAATCTGTGGATAGTAATAATCGGGTGCAAAAAATCTAAAATCCATAACAAGACATGAAAACTAAATAGAATATAACCAGCTCAACAGCAGTTACATGCATTCCAAAGCACAATTAAATCACACAATACACAAAGCTGAATCAAACTAGAACAGTTTGACAGAAGTCATGGGCTACAAGGTAAGAGTGCAAAAAAAAAATATTACCACCTCCACTGAGCATAATCCAAACACACAAATCCTTGCTTCTTCCTTGTTATCCATCTGCTTTGAATTACTTCTTTTCTCATCTGTAATTTCTAACATAATATGCACTTATGTTTGCTGCTTCTCAAGGCACTTGAGTATGGAAGGGGTAGTGAGGAAACTTCAATTTGAGATTAGACACCAAATCATATGGTGATCGTCCTTTAAATTAAAGTTGTCATGTGATGTAATGATCACTACTTATTGGTTTTCAGGATACTCTTACCAATATCCCCTTAAAGTAACAGCATTAATTCCTATACTTCTCTATCTATTCTCAAATTTCCATCTCAAAATTTCCATCTTCACAAATTTTTAATTATTTAGCAAAGAACATTAAAGGCTTATTTGAAGAGCAGAGAAGCAATTAATCTACACTTCTATATCCATATTCTCCCAACTCATTCTGGATCATACTGCAATTAGCCACACTCCATATGCCCATAAAACTGATGGATTTAATGTCTTTATTTGAGTTATTTATATTGTTACTTAGTTGTGTTTTTAATTTTAATTATACTTTTATATATCTATTCATTTAATAAACTTCTTTCAATTTTTTAATTTTTAGTGTAAGCTATAATCTTATTATATTATGGAAATTACATTTCTTTTTTCTGTTTTTCACAACTATGGATGCAATTTAAATCCGTGATGGTGATATTACCTTATAAAAATTTGAGTTTTTCTCATATTACTTATTTTATTAACATGGACAGCACCATCCGATAGTTAAAATAAATCTTCCAATCCAAGAAGTAAAAATCTGTTGAAATATGAAATGATGGAGGACATATGAGAAAATAACAAATAACGTGGACATGGTTTGGCTACTAAGAACCTACATCGGCAGATACAAATCCTCAAAGATTTGCATTTAATTCCCTTATCTTTAAACATATTTATAATGTAAGATACAAGATAATTATGACATCTGTTGCTCCTTAATACAAGCATTAATACAACAGTGATTTTGCTAATCAATCACAAGATTTTCTTATAATCATATTTTTTAAAACTCTCCCCTTATGAGATTTTTTCTGAAGTTATTAATGAATCATCAAGCTTCCTTCTCTTGATTATTTTTTTAAGCTGGATACCACATAGAAGAAGAGGAATTTGAAAGAAAATAGTTATGGGACTCAAACCCTAGGCTAAAATGAAAAAGGAGAATAATATTGAGAAAAACAACTTTGAGACTCAAAGGTAAGGTTTTGATACCATGATGAAACATAGAATGATAAATGATAAGAGAAAATAAAAAGTGGAGTCATGTTCAGCAATCAAGAGGCTATGTTAATGAGTCGCATTTTGTTTACTTGTGTGTAAATATAATCATTAGAATCCATATTTATAATCGAAGATACAAGATATATCTGAAATCCCATAAATAACTCCTTAATTAACCAAACAATCTAATCACATAATTTCTCATAAATGTATAGTATGAATTAGGGGGGAAATCTCATCAATTCCAATGAAATCCAACAACAAAAGAAAACTCAACTAAGCAAGAGTAAAATAAAGACAGATATCCAAATGCAAATAGCAAGTACTAGCAAAGTGACCAAAAGTTAGGATGGCATCCAGCTAAAGCCCACTAAAGGGGCTTCAGTTTGTGCCTGAGTAAATTGACATGGAGCCTAGACACGTTTGCAGTTGCCACTGTGATAACTATGTTTTGAGGCAATGAAATAAAGAAATACTTGAAAATCATCAGTATGATTTACCTCGTTTCTCAATTTGGCTTCCTTGTCACGGATTTGTTCCAAGGTCAAATTTGACTGCAAATTTTTAATTTCTGCAATCATGCATTAATCCTCAGATTAGGTGACTAACAAACTATATTTCTGTGGTTCTCCTAACATCCATGAACTGAAGTCCACAAATAATAAGTTTATATATCTACAATGTGCATGTGTAAAATGTATGCCAATTGAGAGAAATTATATTTGCATGTGGAATACAATATGTTTACTGTTGCAATGTTTATTTTAAATTGTAGAAAGCATAATCATGCTATTCTCAATGGATGAAGATCAACTGTACAAAGGAGATACCTCCCTCAACCTCGCTAATTGCTCTTTTCTGATCTTCCAACTGTTTCTGCAGTTTGGCATTTTCTTCTTTCATATGATTAAGCTCTTCACTATTTGGGATGTCGAACTGATCTTGCCGAGCAAGGTATATCTTTTGTTTGCCATACTCCTTGAAGGAAATTTTCCCGGCGTCTGCAAGATTGTCTAATGTTTTTTGTATGGCTGTCTTCTTAAGATTGAACTTTTGCAATGAGTCAGCAACATTCTGAGAATTGAGTGGCCTGTTTTGCTGGCCAAAAAGAGACGAACAGGAATAAGAACAAGCAAATAATTTGACAAAAGATAATCTAGACGTTTTGATGCTAAATTAAAAAAGTATTTAAGAGGTAAATTTCCTCTTCAACGAACGTGAATTTGAAGTCAAATTATTTCCTCCAAGATGTAATTATTTTCTCAAAAAAGAAAAATAATAGGAAAACCAAATTGCAAATTGCGGGTTTTCCCAAATTTTTTAGGGTGTCTCTAAAAGAAAATTTCATAGAAATTATTTTCTCAGCTCCCTATATGTGAGAAACCTGATTTAAAAAAAGGGGAACTATTTGCCGTTTTACTAAGAAACAGAAGCCAACTAAAATATAAATGGTCATGATTTTAACATAGATTTGACAGAAGATGCTAGGTAGCTGAAAACGAGTCAACAAGACCTCAAAGCGAAGATTCCACTCAAAATCCCCCAAAAGAACGGAGCTTACCTCGTTCACGAAGTTGAGCACGATAGCTGCAAAATTACAACAAAGAGAAGAGTTAGGAAATCACAGTGAAACGAATATCAACAAATTGAATAAGCGACTAAGAATAATTTAAAACCAAATGGGCATGAAAAATACAATACTGAAGTCTCATAGAACATGTAATTAACCGGATGGCCTTGTAAGACGAGCAAGACAGATAGCGAATGAAGAACTTTGTTGAGTTACCTTCGGCGCTATCGGATTTGGGAGCCATTTAGCGATCAGAAACGTAGAGAAAATGCGCGGGAAAAATGCTATGAGATCTTCAATTGTGGTGATGTTTGGCTAACGACGAGAAGCAAAATTGCCTTGCACGGGAGAGCTGGTGTTAAACGACTGTGTATAAATTGTTCATATAAAACGCTGCGTATCCACAGGATTAATGCTGTTAATACGATGTCGTTTACCTTGGCCCAACGCCAACTACTACCTGTTAATAAGCTTAGCCAATTGCATTTTAGCAGGTGAGTGGTGACAAGTGAAAGCCAGACGAGGATGACGAAGAGCGTAATGGCGACAGCTCAAGCTCTTCTCTGTAACGATTGCTATCCCTTTTCCTTGGCTGCAGCGACCAAACCCTATAATTCCAAACCATCAATCTCTCACCGCTACCAATTGTACGAAGATCAATCACACCGCAGAAAGTTGCCTATTGCAAAACCGCTTGTTTTAGATCAGAAGACTGGCTTGAAATTGAAGAACCTCTTCGTTTGCCACGCAGGTCGCCGCAAACCAACCATCTCAGAAGCCACCGTCTCCTCCGAGAAGGGCAATGGCTATGACTCAGGGAAGGTGCTTCAAATAATATTATGGGTACTTGAAGGGGTTTACGTTTTGTGGCTATTCCTACTACCTTATGCCCCTGTGAGTATCCCTTTCTATACAGTTTAACGTTCTATCATTGGTACAATGGTAGCCACAAGTAATACTACGCTTGGGAATTTAAATTAACATAATTCAACCAGCAGAATTAGATGCTACTCAAAAGCTGCTTTCTGATAGAGCATTAGAAATCCTGTACTTTGAATTTGAGTTTTAGCTCTAGTTACATAAATAAATATTGGACCTTGCATAAGTGAAGTTAAAAACATGCTTCGACCAAATCCTAGCGGGAGATGTTTCTAATCCCTACCAATCAATTTTTGACCCGCATTTATGAATTTGGTTTCCATTAACCACCATATGAATCTAACTGGAGTAACTCTGTGATGCATGAACCTCATGTCAAGTCCATATCCCTTTATTTCAAATCCCACCTATTCGGGCAGTCCTACATTTTTGTTGTGCTTACGAGTTTCATAATAATATCTTATTTGTATGTTTTAACAGGGAGATCCAGTATGGGCTATCAGTAAGGCCACTGTAAATTCTCTCCTTGGCCTTTCTCTCAATTTCTTCTTCATCTTGCCATTGATGAATTCCGGTATGTGTAACTGCTGTAGTTCCTGTCTGTCAACTACGTACTATAAGCCCCGTAGCATATAATTGTATCTACTGCTGTTATCCTGTATCTTAGGGTCTCGTTCGAATTTTTGTATTAATTTTTCTGGCAACGAAATAAGGTTCCATTTGCAAGACATACAAGAAGTGATGAAGCATTGGTATTAGTTTTGCTTGTAACTGCAATAATTTTTCTTGTAGAATTTTCTTTGTATGTGGCGTATAATGGTGGGAACTACAGCTATTTTTATGAGTTCTCCCATATTTTTAGCTAAAGCATTTATCATACCTCTTATCTCTTGATATATGTCTATTAGAACAGTTCATGACATTTATCATTTTCTTTTTTCTTTTGGGAAGTTGGGTCCTCAATCCATTTTTAATCATACTCCGCTTCACTCACCCCCCTCCAAATGTTGCCACCTAAATCCATAAAATTTAAGATTCTGTCTGTTTCTGCATTTATCTGATGCTTATGACAAAGACAAAATTGATGTATCATGATAAATGGTTACTAGGAGTATCCATCTTCGAAAGGACTGCTAAAAGAATAGCACTTTTTCTGTATGAATATGATATCCATCCAAATGACTTAGATTTTTTAATGATGTTAAGTGTTCTTTTAGAAGGCATTTCAATAGCTTGAATGTGGTATTGTTTTGTATACGAACAGATAGGCTTAATTTTATAACTGAATTTTCTTATGTTTATGAGAGAAAAAGCATTCAAACCTGTGATAATTTTGGTAATGTACTTTTTGGCAGAGTAGTTGGCATACATCTTATTGATGCCCCAGTGCTTCACCCGGTAAGAATAATTGGATGAATTAAATTTGGTTGGTTCTCAGTTTTTTTTCCCTATTAATTTTTTGATCCAAACATCCCTTTTGATGTCAGCAATCTTTCCTTTGGCAGGTCTCAGAGGGATTATTCAACTTTGTTATCGGGTGGACCTTCATGTTTGCTCCTTTGCTGTTCACAGATTGCAAGAGAGATAGATACCAAGGGTCATTAGATGTTCTTTGGGGCCTGCAGATGTTCCTCACAAACAGTATGCTTTCTTTATATCCTCTTGAATAGATAGATTCACACCATATATGTCATTTGTATACTTTTTACCACATAGGTCATAAAGAAAGTATATTTGGGTTTGCTTGATGAGTTTACTACCATTTCTATTTTTTGGTGGTATTCTTATTTGCTAATTTGTGGTCAGAAAAGGGGTTACTTCTCATCCCAGGAGGACCTGATGAAAACCTGCAATATCAGATTATAGCTTCCCGGATTATTTTTGTTTTTCATTTTAGTATTTCCGTTAATGAAATATTAGTAGCAGTTTGCGCGGCATTTTATGCTAACTAAAGTATCATTATTGTTCTTGTGATGCCAGCATTTTTAATACCTTACATGGCTATCCGATTGAATGAGGCTGATTCTAAGTCAACTCCAAGAAAACGCTCTCAGCTGGGCAAAGTGATGACAAATGGGGCACCGATAGTGGGGCTAATTGGGGGATTTGCATGTCTGATTTCTGTACTGTGGTCTTTTTATGGCAGAATGGATGGTAATTTTGGGAGCATAGCAGACAGATGGGAGTTCTTGTTTAGTTATCTAGGATCCGAGAGGCTGGCCTATGCTTTCATTTGGGATATCTGTCTTTACATAGTTTTCCAGCCCTGGTTGATTGGTGAAAATTTACAGAACATTCAGCAAAGCAAGGTTGATGTGGTGAATTTTCTTAGATTTGTTCCAGTAGTTGGTTTGGTTGCCTATCTTCTCTGTCTGAAGCTTGATGAGGATGCATAGCTATATGCAGTTCTTTAAACAGATTTGAAACTGTCACAGGCTTCAAACCAACTCAAGTATATCTCTACAAAAAATGAAAATTTTGTATCCATATCTTTATTAGGAAGTACGTGTATTGGATTTTTAATAGAAAGAAAATGCATCTTTCCAGTTTTATTTATTAGTGAACTTCTCGTGACTGATAACAGTGAAGCTTAAAAAGGAGGTAAAGATTGTTGACTAATTTTCTTGCCTTTTCTTTATTATTTTTCTGAGATAGTAGATCCATAAAAGGTAGCTGATATCAGCGGGTTTTAAGCTGTGGATGAAGATATGTACTGAAATTCTGTATCAGACAATGTTCTCATGCGCACCCCTTCTCAGTAGGACATGCTAGTTTTACAGTTGAAGGATGTTGCGTCCACATTAATTAAGATGAGGCCAGGAACCCAGTTCCTGTTAAAGGCCGTAGTTTCCCTGTAAACACTAAAACAGAATTCTAACCCAAATGCCTTAATGAAAAAACATGACTGCCAGAATTGGATCCCACGAAGTTGACACCTTCGAGCTCCCACAAAGGAAAAACACGAAGTTGCAAATAGCCATCGATAATTCACGAACATGGAACTATATGGCACGGTTACATCAACCAGCAAATGCGAAGGCCCGCAGCCATGGACATAATTCTTTACTCAATTACACTAGGACCAAGGGTACAAAAGGATATCCGTAAGCAAATTAGCTAACTCAGCACCTAAATACTAAGAATTTACTGCAAAATAAACCCAGGTGTCTGTTCCATTATGTGGTAAGATTGCCACCGCTTTGCTGCCACAAATTGATGATATCAGTTGCCTGATTGAGAAGTATGATCATCTTCTTCTGGGATATCCATGGTTTGCTCTCTAGAGTGGTCTTAAGCTCTTCCCATGCATCCTTTCTTGGCCAGAAGAAGTATGGACTCAAGGGAACAGTACCATGTCCAGGAATTACCTGATCAAGAGCCAGCCCAATATTCTTCTCCATCCATATGAACTTCAACACCAGCCTTGGCTTCTCAACTTGCTTCACCGACACTTCAACTTTCTACAAAAATCAAGAAATGCACTAAACAAAACAATCTTGACACATACAAATGACTAGCAGCTAAAGAAAGAGAGAGATTTGGACCTCAGTTTCTTGGTCGGGGATTGGTTCTTCATCCACTTCCGTGAGTTCTTCTGCTTCAGTGGTTGCTTCAGCTGCGAGAGCTTCTGGGGTTGCAAAACCAGTTAGTCTTTGGTTTCTGGAAATGGGTCTGATTTTTGGGTCAATAATGGCTGAAGAGTGTAGCATTTTGAGTTTGGGATTAATGAAAATGCTAGTTGTGATTCTCTTGCAGCGGAGGGTCTGGCAAGGAAATGGGGATTGCGCGAAAACACTGCTAAAACCAGATTGAATTGCCATGGAAAACATCTTCTTCGACTTTTTCAAGGGAGAAATTCCGAGGATAGCGTGAGTGAGAGTTACAATGTCTGAATTCTGAAACAAGACCGATAGGCCATGGTCTCTGTCTTCACCGAAGAGAAAGGAGCTGAGTTCGGATAAGGGATTTGGGGTTTTGTTTCAGAACAAGAAGTGGAATAAGTTTTGAAGCAAAGAAGAATGGGGCTGGTTGCGGGCTTGGCCTGCAAATGAGACCAAATTTTCTATGACAAGAAACGAGTTCTAGTAAAGGGCCCAACCCATAAATTTTCTGCACTAAACACATTAGATATTCATCAATTCATCATTTTATACTCACCATCTCAAATTGAGATGAATGAGGTGTCATACAAAAGTGAAAAATACGAAATAAATATAATAGGAAAATTTAACGTTCAAATTTTATTAATTTCATTTTTTAAGTAAATTTTCATGTGCAAAAATATGAAATTATGATTTTAAAATTTATCCGAATTAAAATTATATATTTTGTTAATATTAACGTTTGAAGAACTTAACATGGTAGATTTGCCGCATCCATTCCGTGCTTAATTTGGTCCTTCACAATCGTGCATGTAGAGATGCATTAGCTGTAAGCTTTTAGCAAAGGAGGGATGTCCTTTTTACAAAGATTTTGAGATCCCTTCAGTTTCCCT
>CAOGCB010332951.1:0-22235 GCA_948266635.1 Cnidoscolus chayamansa
TCATCCTCCAACACTAGCCTTATAGAAATGATTCTATCCCCCCTTCTCTTCACTTCCACCACCTTGTCTTTAAGCTTAGGTTCAACTATGATGCCCACTCCATTCTTGTTACTTTCTAAACCACAATACCATAGCTTATATCTTGAATTACCAATTTTCTTAGCTTTATTTCCCTTCCACTTAATTTCCTGCAAACAAACTATACTAACATTCCTTCTTTTCAAGGTATCAACAAGCTCTACAAACTTTATTGTCAAAGTGCCAATGTTTCAACTCCCCAACCTTAATCTTCTCTCTTGGACTAGCTTCTTTAGCCGCATCCCGGCATCCGTCCATGATGCGGTAGCCCTTTCCTGTCTAACACCACATTCGGGCACTGATGTGGCGGGACTAGCTTCTTTACCCATACCCGTCCATGGTATGGGAACCCTTGCTCATACTCCATCACATCCGGGCGGCGACGTAGTGGAATCCCTTGCTCATTTAACACTACACCCGGGTGCCGATGTAGCGCGTGCCTAGGTGAGCACGTCCCAATGTTATAATGATTGTTTGAAAGATCCATATTGAGATTGGCTAAGTTTTTACGCTGGCCGCCTACCTACCGCAACCCTCCTCCTTTACTCGGGCTTGGGACCGGCTACAAAGATGTTTTAATTGAGTGATTTTGAAATGGCGAGCAAGTAGTGAATTTCTTAAAAACCTAGGGACCTCATAGTAATTCTCCCATATAAAAAAGGATCCAAATTCCCTTGCATAATTGGGAGTATCAAAATCACTGGAAACAGAAAGTCACATGACATACAATCAACTCTCTAAGATATACAAATCACCATAAGCACTCACAGGTTGCATTAACTTAAGTTAATTAAAATAATTCCTATAAACAGATCAAACAATTCATAGTACATTTCATCTAAACCAGAAGTTGAAAACATTAAGCTAAAAGAATACTTCAATGCATATCTTAAACCACAAATCAGCTTTACTTGCTAATTAAAAATGCATGATGGATAATAGCAAGTTTACAGTGAAAGTATCGATCTAGGACAAAAATATAAGACACAAAAAAATCCTCACCACTAACAATCATGAAGGGCATATCTTCCTTGGTCTCCATCTCAAAAGGTGGAGGAAGCATGGGTCTATGTAAAAAAAAAAGGCCAAAGAAAAAAACGGTCATCTCCAGCTGTATACTAACCATTGTTGTCATTCTCAACATGGATCAAGAAAACAGGTTCTGAAAGTATCCAGTATGCAGATCAGAATCGGCAGAGGAAAATCCAAATATAAAGACATTAGAAGAGCAGGCAGAGACATGATCTACATAGATATCTCTGTTGGGATGCCACTGGTGCAGCTGGTGGTTATAATGAACCAGAAACAGATTCTTCTTCGAAGGATCTATGACTGGAAGTATAAATGTCATTGTCATTGATGCTGAAGGTATTGGAAGAATCCATGACCCAAACAACCAAAACTCACTCTTCTCCTCCACTCTCTCTCTCTCTCTCTCTCTCTCTCTCTCTCTCTCTCTCTCTATAGATAATGCAGATCTTGTGGAGCACCAAATCTTTGCATATTCTTTATGAGACAAAGGGATAAAAAGAAGGTGACTGAACCTGAAGTAAGGTACAAAAATTAGGTTCAGAGCAAAAGGTAAGCTGAAGGAAAAAGCTTTGGAACAATGCAATTTTGAAGGACAATGATGGGCAAGAAGGTAAAGTAAACACAGCCAAATATGTAAATCAACCCCACATAACAGAAAGGAAAACTCAGCTGAAAAGGCAGAAAACCATGGACCTGCAGAGGCTATATCATGTGGCACAAAGTACAAATGTGTAATTGCAGCAAGTCAAAATCAATTTTGAAATCACTGTTCATGGATAACTTTTAGTATAGAATATATTGATTTTGGCATAGATAAAATGCACTATTTACATGTGCACTGAATTTATGTTGGATAAATTATCATCAAAGACACCAGAAGTTGTCAAAATAAATACTATCCCTATTTTCTTAATCACTCAATTAAAACATATCTGTAGTTAGTATAGTCAAACTGTTCCTTCTATCAAATAAATTATCAGTAACTTGTCTTAATTTTGACAAAAAAAACAAGAACCTAATAGCAATTCCACCCACTTATTTTTTATAAGATTAAAACTAGTATTTGATTCATTCTTATAAGCACAGTGCTCAATCAACCATACTACTAATTCACCGACTCAAAAAAAGGCAATAACTACCTTTGGCGGCATAATTTGTTTGAGCCTCAAGTCTCTTCTCAGTATATAAAGTGAGAGAGATAGAGAGAGGAAGGGGGAGAACTGGAAAGGGGAAGGGTATTTCATGCAAATTAATAGCTGTTGAAGAAGGTTTCTCTCATGTTTCATTTCCAGAAACCTAAAGGACAAAGTTGTCAATGATGTCACATTCATGGATTTGCACATGATTTCTTTTCTTTAATATGTCTATTATCCACAAACGCAACTCAGGAGATGGATGAAGCACATTATCACCAGTATCTACTAATTTTTCATATATTATGTTGGTCTCCTTCAGTATGTATGCTGTCATTTTTATTTGGTCTGTCAAGCTGGAAAGCATAGTTATTGAACTTGGCCTGAAGCGGTGAACAAGGCCTCAAACTGTGTAATTGAACTGAATAGGAAGTTGACCCGGTGTGAACCTGGCAATTGAACCGGTTGAACCGATTGGGTCAAATTGTGAAGAAAATCAAAATAATTCAAAGTGATGGAGAGGGGGATTGAACCCAAAACCTCTTAAAAAAAGATTCAAAATCACACCAATTGACCTAACCTAGTTATTATTTACCATTTATTCCATAAATTTCTATACAAGATAATGCACACATATATGTATATGTGTAATGAGATAATTTAATTTTTTTATATTAGTATTTCATAAATATTAGTATTTCATAAATATTAGAAAGATAGATACACATTTATATTTTTTATTACTCATAAATATTGAATAAAATATTTAATAGGGTGTTCAAAATCAATTACTTTTATGTAAAATTTTTTAAAAATATTAAATAAATACAACTATAACATAATCAATATTAAAAGTTTGATATAAAAAGGTTCAAATTTTAATTAATTTATTCATTTACATTAATAGGTGTTATTTAATTAATTTATATATATTTAATTAATTTTTAATGACCCACCAATTGAATCATTGACCCACTGGTTGAACCACCAGTCCAAGTTCAATAACACTGCTGGAAAGAAATGCTCTCTCCCTCTCTCTCTCTCTCTCTCTCTCTCTCTCTCTCTCTCTCTCTCTCTCTCTCTCTCTCAGTTCTGGGAACATTGAACTTAAAACTAATAGAAGATTCATGCAATTCAACATGTATGATTAGTTATGGACCCAGTTTCACATTCATAATCAGTAATATACTAATATAGGTCACTAACTCCAAAACTCCCTATTACTGTCCTGCACTAATTCTGTAATAGAGCAACATTTTCTTAGCAAGTTAATGTGTCATGCATGACCAGAGAGAATGATATAAATCCCAGTTAAAGAACAGGTTTCAAGTTGGATGTTGTCAAGAATTAGTTCAAGCCATCTATGGAATTTGAAGTTACATTTTGGCACAAAATATGGAGTCACTGCCACTGCTATAATGAAGAAGATTGAAAAAGCAGAAATAGGATAACATAATGCTAACGGCAAACCCACTCATTTCTGACGGAATGCCAAATGCTCAGACACTGTAATTATAGAAGAAGAAGAATATTAAAACAAGCTAACATTTACCTGCTCTTGGATCTCCTTTCCTTCATATGCTCAACCTTCTACTAACTAGGATTGGCCAAATTGGCTTCAATATGCAGAGAATGATAAATCAACAAATTTCCTATCCTGGATATATAACAGAATAAACCACATCTTCTCTATGAAGAAAGGTTAATCCATAGATGAACAAGTTAATAAGCAACTGATAGCTTCAGTCAAGAACAATGTTCCTCCTTCAAAATCAGCCACATTTCAAGGCCTCCAGGATGTTGTTGTACATAGTTTCTAACAAAAAAATTTTCTGTGCAGGCAATTATAGTGCTCAAGGCATGTAGGGAATCAAAAGTTCCTTGCTCTTTGAGCCAATTATACATGGCTAACCGAAGCTCAACTCTTTGTCTCGTATAGGAAAGATATGATGGGAAGTTCACTAAGCATGATGCGGGATAGCCCAAGCCATTTACAAGAAAATCAATCTTGTTTTCAATAACTTCCTTTGTCTGGTTAAGAATTTGAGGGGATAATCTGATCATTTCACAAACATCTTTCTTATTCAGACCAGCTTTCACGATGCATTCAAATCTCTCCTGGAGTTCCGTTCCTTGGCCTCGATATACCTTCAGTGCATTTTCCATTTCGTTTGGGTTCTCTACCAATCCCATATCCAACAAGAATTTAATCTTCAGCATTCTCGATTCCTCCCCTGAGTTTGGTATTCGTTCAATTCTTGATCCCATTACCCATTTTGCCATTTCTTGTGGGTTTTCCTGAATGATTTTACAAAGTTTCTTCTTCCCAACATTCAAACTACCAAGTATGGTACTGGTTTTCTTCAATGTGCATGAGCCTAGCAACAGCGGGTGGGAACATATAATCTTCTCAATCTCATTCATGTCCATCTCAATCTCAGTCAGAAACAAGTAGGATTGCCTCAAATTTGAAACAAATTTCCCAATTTGCCTGTGAGAGAAATGTAGAAACACGGAACATATCTGGTTCATTGAGCTTCCAAATTTGAATAAAAACCCAATCAGGAATAGTGTTTTATAGCCTGAGCCCTCAAATAAAATTCCTGGATGCTGGCTTATCATGCCACCTAACTGCTCATTGCTGTAACCTATCTTGCTAAATAAGTTCAGCAGGGACAGAATCTGGCTCCAGTGATATCTGTTCTCCAACAGCTGCTCCTCAATCCAACTGGACTCAATTCCTCCTTTTCTCAATATTTCCAATACCTTCACGAAGTCTATATTCACATTCCCAATCAAAAGATAAGGGCTACAAGCAACTGCCTTACGAATAAAAGACTGGCTAAGCCCCAATTGTTCGTAAGCTCGAAGTTTCAATCCCACAACACCATGATCATACCGGAAAACTTGTGTTGCTTCCTTGTAAATCCTTCCTATCTTATTTCTTGGAATCCCATAATTATACAAAACATGAAAGTTATCTAGCAATAAGTCATCATCTTTTATAAACATCAAATCACGTGGAAGAAGAGGAGCATACTCATAAGGTTTTAAACCCAGACTCTCAAAGAAGGGTTCAAATTCATTAATGGGATGATAGCGCAAGAAACGTGCAATAGAACCACAAACATCTGTCTCAGTATCAACCTTCTGTAACAGCTTTCCTATAAAGTGAGGAGAGTTTAAACTCATATCTTGTGCATCCACAAACGGAATGTTTCTAGTGAGATACAAATACTCCAGTAATGCAGCCTGAGCTCCTCTTCTAGTGGCCCGAGAGAAATTGGCAGCTCTTTGGCCATTATCTAACGAAGCTTTCGCTACATTATCACAATTTTCATTTCGAACTATTCTTTTTATACCATAGAATCTACAATTCTTTGCAATGCAAAATAAAGACCGCATAGGACATTGTGGGGTTTCGAGGCTATCAACAAAATTTGAGGAAACCCACTTGAGAATCGACAGTGTTCTAAGTTTATGCAAATGGGTCATGGGTAGCTTGATGATAAATAGAGTGCTGGATAAAGATTTTGTTATTCAGATAAAAGACACCATGTTTAACAAGCTCGCTCACTAGAAATGAAAGCCATGACAGCTTCTCGTGGAGTTTCTTACCTTGAATTTTCTAGTATTTTCCCGTCAGTTTGCTTGAGCTTAGGTTACACTAAGAGAGATTTGGAGATACAGCTCCAAAGTTTCTTCCCTTTCTCCTCCGCTGGTTCAGTGGTTGCAGAGACGTTGCGGAAGCGGCTCCCTAAACGGGACAATTGCCTGAGCCAGAGGTTGCTTTGGTCTTTTTGCTCAGAGCCTTTTTTTTCCAACTTCCACAAATGTAATATTTCTTTATAAACTTTGAAAGAATTACCTTTTAATTTTTAGAAATTTTATTAATTAAATTTTATTTTAAAAATATTTTATATTTTGTAACTTAAATTTTTTTAATTATTTTATTAAATAGATTATTAAACAATTTATTTTTATCTTTAATTAAATATTAAATAATATAAATATTTAAAATTATAAAATGAAATAATATAAACATTTAAAATTATAAAAATTTAATAATTATTTGTTTATTTAAATTATTAAAATTATTTTCATAAAATATATAAATTAATTAATTTTATAAAATATATAAATTAATTAATTTTATAAAATATATAAATAGTTTAATTTGATGATTTTAAAGTGAATGCTAATCAATAAATTTCTAAAGAATTGGAAGATTTAATAATTATAATTTTTATTTTTATAAATATTTTTATTAAATGATTAATTTTTATTTTATTAATTTTTTATATAAAAATAATTATGATGTTAAATTAAAAATAAATAAATAAATATATAAAATTATATAAATAATTAAAATAATAAAATATTCATATAAATTATAATTAAATATATATTAAATATAATAAATTAATACAATAAAATAAATTATGAATATAATAAATTAATATAATATTTTTATATATAAAATCGATTTAGTAGATATTTTTATTTTTGAATATCATCGAATATGATTTATAATGATCGACAATAATTTGAAATTCGAATATGATTTTCAATAATTTATTCATTTATGATCTTCAATAATCTATTCGAGTATAATATATAATAATATTTAATTCGATCATAATATTTAATTTGAATATTATATTTAATTTAAGAATTATCTTTAATTCGAGTATGATCTGTAATTTAAATATGATATGTAAAATAAAAAATAAAAAAATATTAATTTGAATGCTAAAAAAATAAAAAAGAATTGCTGAGAAATAATAATATTTATTAATAATACTCTTTTTTTAAAATCTCATTTTTACAATAAAGAATTACAAAACTACTCTTTGAGAGGAGCAAACGACTTGAGAATCTTGGTTTTCCCACCTGACTTCTCCCAAACCACCGCTCTATACTTCTTGTCGTGCTGTCCCTCTTTTACCACCAATGTCAACTGATAATTCATCCCGGAAACCAACTGCTGTTCGCCCTTCACCACTTTTACCAACTTCAAATGAGTTTTCGACATCTTGTTATGTTCATCTACAGCGAATTTTCCAATTTCTACAACTTTCGGATCGTTCACATTCTTTATAGGCTGCCATCCGCCGATCACAGCAGCAGAAGCGACAGCGGCGAAAAAGAAAAGACCGAAAAAAAGAGAATACTTGTTCATTTCTAAGCGTCTTTGGGATAATAGAAAATTGAATAATTGTGAATGGAGAGCATAGCAAGGTTGTGGAAGGTATTTATAACATCATGGTTTGAATTTAGGGTTGAGATTTGGAGAAAAAAAAACTGATTTAGATTCAAAAAAGGAAATAAATAATTAAATAAGTAAATAAATTTCAAAAAAGGAAAGACAATAAGTGTTGTCTTTCCTTTTCTAAATTTTCCTTTTTTGAAATTTTCCTTTTTTGAAATTTTCCTTTTCTGAAATTTTCCTTTTCTGAAATTTTCCTTTTCTGAAATTTATTTACTTATTTATTTCCTTTCTTTGAATCTAAATCATGTTTTTTATTTATTTAGATATGCCTATTTTTTAAAAATAAAAAAATACAATATTTTATTTTTATTATATTTTATGTTATTTAAATTATTAATGTTAACTATTTTAATATATTTTATTTATTTGATATTTATTTTTAATATGTATAATAAGTAAAATTTATTAGCTTTAATTGAGTAAGTGGCAATTAATTGAGTAATTATTTCTTTAACAATATTATATAAATCCTTTAATTTTTATCAAAATTAAATTTCAATAAACTCAATTTAATATTTCTCATCAAATAATTTTTTTTATTAAGTCTTAATTTAATAATATTATTGACCCTATAAGAAAAAAAAATTATTTTACTGATAATAAAACTTAATGAATTATGTTAACAAAACTTTCAAGATTTTCATATCAAGTGCAAAAAACAAATAAAAATAATGAAGAAATAGAAAAGAGTATGGAAGTGAGAAATATCATAAAGATCCTTGAAAACATGAGAATCTAGGCTAAAATCATATGAGAGAAGTGAGACTATGTCAATGATTTCTCATACGTTAAAAAGTTTTTGATATGTTCAAAATGTGTTTTAAGACAAAGAAAAATTAAGTTAAAATAAGTTGAAATTAGATACCTAATTTTAACTCAAGAGTTAAAAATAGTTAACTAATTTTGGAGATAGTTCGTTTCAATACACACAAGAAAAATGAAATTAGCTAAACTAATTTTGCAAACTACATGTTACTGCTCAACTGTTGAATTTAAAATTAGCCAACTAGTTTTCAAAATTAGCACACTATTTCTAAAATTAGCTAGGCTACTTATAGAATCAAAATATTTTTAGCTAAGCTAATTTTAAAAAGAGTCTGGGCTAATTTTGACAGAAATACAGACTGCACAATCTATACAGACCATACGACTGGCAGTAAGATTTCAACGGCTAGTAGATCATACGATTGGCGGCAGAATTTCAACGGCTAGAAAACTAGCCGTTAATGACTTTTTGATCCATAAATTTTCAGAGCAACTTCTCACATATAAATAGTTGCATTTACTTCAAGTATTGGCTAATGAATACATAATATTATTGAGTAATTTTCTAAGCAAAAGTTTCATTGATTTTTAAGCATTCATTGTGAGTTTCATTAGTATCTCCTATCTCTTCTTAATAGAAATCTATTGTAATTGTTGAAAGAGAGATACCACTTCAAAAAATTCCGAGCTTGACATTTATTGTATTCAAGTGAGAATATATTACTTGAAATAGGTAGTTTAGCACCTTGAAAGCTAAAAGAAGTTTGAAGGGAAATTAATATTGTAAAGAGGTTTTTAAGCACCTGTGAACCTTAGAAGAGGTGTTTTAAGTATCTATAAAATTTGGAAGAACTGTAAAGATTTTATCTCTTACATGGGAAAAGAGATAGATAGTGAAACTCTAAAAAAAAAGCTTGAGAATAGTGGACGTAGGCTGATTTTGGCTGAACCACTATAAATCTTGTGTTTGAGCTTTTTCAACCTTACTCTCCATTAATTTATTGCTTATCAAGTTTATTTACATCACTTGTTTGAGTATTGTTGAAATTTAAATAAGCATCCTTAAGACTTAAAAAATACAGAGTTAAAATTAGTGAACCAGAAAACTTAGTTAATTATCCCGTGAATAGTTGCGTGAACAGTAACTATTTAGTAAACAAAAATTAGCTAAGCTAGAATCATCCTCTTATATTTTTAACTCTGTATGAACAGTAGCATAAACGGTAACTTCTCTATAGTCTAAAACTAGCTAAGTTAAATTTACCTTCAAGCTTCATAATTGATCAGAACAACTTATTTAAACCTGAACAAAAATCTAATTATAAGTATTTAGCCACAATTTTCATATATAAATTTAAAACAATAACTTAGAAATTTAAGAAAAATCGAAGGGTGACCAATTCACCTCCTCTTATCACTCAATCTCGTATAACAAACATATTTTTTAATTAATAATAATATATTAAATTATATATTAAAAATTATTTATTATTTTTCAAATTTTAGTTTACCTATTAAGTTATTTATATTATATCATTTACCTTATAATTGAAATAAAATCAATAATTTTCATTTACTATACCATATTTATTTGATTAAAATTGATAAATTAAATATAATAAAACAAAAATAATATATATATATAATAAAAAAACAATAATTTAACAATTTTTGAATTGTAGAAATTCAAAAATATATTAAACAAACAATACTATTAAAATTTATTTTAAATTATTTGAATATATTCCACTCAATTATTATTATTCTAAAAATATATGAATTCTTTTAATTTAATAATTTATACAAAATATTATTTAAAAATTAATTTAAAGTTTATTTATTTAAGGATAATTTACTATTTAATTCTACGTGAAACTAACTAGTTTGTCTCTCGATTTTCAAAAATACACCAAAACATTTTCTGATTTCAAAAATTTAACTATTTAGTATTTTTATCAATAATTCCATCAAAATGATTTGAGAAAAAAAAAATTTGTTTCAAAATTACCCTTCCATTTATTGTATGAAACGACACTTACAAGAACCCTAAGTAAATTTTACAATCACATAAACTTATCGCATCAAATGGAAGTTTGATTTCTCTATTCTTTCTTTTCATATTATTCCATCCCTTCTTTTTCTTCTATTCTCGTTGCTTCAACATGGTGATCAAATTCCATTCACAATAGATTTTGAAAGAAAAATAGAACAAAAATGTCATATTATCAAAGTAAGGATGCAGTAACTAAGAATGTAGAAAATATTAATTGACACAATGAATAAAGTTTCTTAAGTATTACAATCCATCACAAAAGCCATTCAAATCTAAGGCGTAAGCTAATACTTCTCTCCTCCGAGGCAGCACAACAAAAACAGGCCAAAATTAAAAAATATCTGAGTTCCTTTCAACAACAACAACAAAGTACTAATGGCATGCTACTTAACAGAACCACTTCCTAAAATGAATACTCAAATTCCAAAAAAACATAGCAAACCGATAGAACCCATTACAATGAGCATTGAACAAAACTACCCAAAAACAAAATTCTCACTTTTACTTGCAATCTATTAACCCCTAAAAACAGAATTATCGTACAAAACTCGAAAAGGATTATGTCTTTCAAATCATATCTAAAGTGCCATGTGCACAATTACAGACACAAGGAGGAAGAAGAAGAGTACATACTGACGAAGAGGGTTACGAAGAGAGTCCATTTCTGAGTGTGGCCAACGATGGAGAAGGAAGCCAATGCATGGGAATGAAAAAATGAAGAAGAGAAACGATAGCAATTCCTTTGATAGTTGAGAGGTCTTCGGCGCTGAAATACTTATCCATTATACTACAATACTAGATAAATCTATCCATACAATCTACAAAAATTCATCAGAAAACGAAATTCATATCGATTATGCAGAGATAGATCATCAATAGAAAAATGGAGCCACAAGAACAATATCAAATTCACGAAATCTATAGCGATAGGAGGAGAAATTGGCTGATAAAAAATAAGTACAAATAACCATCAAACAATACATGAAATTTCAATTTAGTACAGTATTATTTTTTAAAACCTAAACCCATCACGAACTATTATATATTATATTATATTATATAAATATCGATTAAGTAAATCCTAAACAATAAACCACCACCAACCCAAAACTGACCCTAGCACTTGACCCGGACTCGCCAACTCCAACCCAGATCGAACCTACTGCCAAGATTGCTATAGAGGTTAATAATAATAATAACAGACTCTGCACATAACGGCAAAAAGAAGCTGCTGTCAAGATATGTATCACCTTAAACTGCTCCTTTCTTCTGAAGAGTACACTTCTTCTGCTTACTCAAAACAAGTTAGCTTCAATCTCCAACCTCATCTGCCTACATCCACTAAACAATATATATATACATAACCACAGATGATAAAAATGTGGAGTTGTATACAAATAAGCCAGCATCAAGGAAAAGGAGAAAAGAAATCAACTTGCATGAGAAATGGCATCCCTCTGAGCAATTTAAATTACAACAGTCCAGCTATAATACATTTCACCAGTCTAATGAGAGAGAGAGTCCCAGTAACAACAAAACTTTAGTTTCTCTGCAAATTCTAAGCATTCCAACACCTGCTCTAGTAGAAACTACAGAAAAGTCTACCTGATGACAAAATGACTGCACTTGGCTGCAACTAGCAGAAAATAAAAAGGATCATTATGGGGGGGATAAGGGGGCACAAACTTTAACATCAGTAAGATTTTTCTGAGGGCAAATTATTGTTTAGGAAGGTAATAAGGGTATCCACCCATTCCCATGGGTGTTGGTGGTGACAGTCTGACTGGTTCTTTATGCACAGCAACTGGTGGATATGAAATATGGGATTGTGGAGGATATGGAGTAAGGGCTGTGGGGGGACTTTGGTAAGAAGGAGCAGGGTATGATGCCATATTTTGAGGATAAGAATAGCCAACAGGGGCAGCACCAGGATGTTCTTTTCCAGGCTGTGTGTATCCAGCTGCCATTGGCAAGGGTACTGGAACTACTGGTGCAGGCAATTGCGTTTGTACTGTTTTGCCCTTGTGAGTATCAGCAAGCTTAACAATGAGAGTTCTCCCCTGCAACCAGAATAATTATAAAATTTTGTTTCAATGATCCAAGTCATTCGAGAAACAAATGAGAACGTAGCACCTAGGACAACTGATTAACAATTCACTTGATAAAAGCAAGTCATCTAATATAGGTCATTTAATGTAAGAACCTAGCAGCACAGTTTAGCAGAAAACTGACAATTCAGACAAGACTGATTACATTCTACAGGGCAATGAAGACGCTGAAGGGTAATGAAGACGCTATGGGAAAGGAAATTCCATCAACTTAAAATCATGTAGCCAATAGAGTCTTCTCAAAAAGATCACTATAAAATTGAAAGTACTCCAATTATATGGATATTATTACAGCCATCTGCAATGCAACGATCCATATTATATTGGTGCTACTTCAAAAAAAGATACTTGCATTTGGGAAAGATAAGGGCATGTTACTTATGAAAAAACAATTATTTTTTTTTTTCATTCTATTGTCTAAGAGTACTCCAATTTTTATTTTTAATGCAAAATAAGAGAAAACAAGGAAACCGAGTCCATTTGTCGACAATAGAAAATAAAATTTCCATTCAAAACATATGTTCTTTTAGAAAAAAAAAAAGCAATTCATATTTTTCACAATTAAAAAATTAAATTAAGAGAAAATATATTTAAAAACTTATTTTTCTTTTAAATTTTTTAATATATGTTAGTTCGTTTATTTTATGATAACATGATTACCTTTGTATAAGTAACAACAACAATTTAAGCCTTAATCCCAAAGTATTTGGGGTAAGCTATATATTATTTTTCACCATTCAACTATTTTTGCAAACAATTCCATATCAATAGCCAAAAATTATGAATCTTTAAATATAACTTCTCCAAAAATTTGTATCATCATCAATAAATATTTTCCTAAATAGTTTTTCATTTTTAGTTATGGAAATTTTGGAATATAAATTTAATTAAAAAAGTCATTGTTTAAAACACTGTTGGACAACAAGATCTTTATTTTAAAGGAAAACAGTGAAAAGTAACTCGACTTTGTTCTCCAAATCTTAGTTAAATTTTGAAACATCTAAAAGGAAAATAGGAATATGTGAAGATAAAAAAAAAAAAAACTTCATTTGTAGTTGTCTTGAAAAATTTTCCAGAAAAATACCCCAATTTTCCACAAGTAAAAATGCTCCATATGCTCCAGTATGATCTTTAATTAGTGCTCCTCAGTTAAGGGGATAAAAATAAAAATTTTCTATAGCTTGCTGCTTCTTATAATTTCTAGCCAGTATAAAAATATTCATTTTTTCTGTGGATATTTGCATCACTACGTCAATGTACCCATTTTCTGAAGATAAAAATGATAAATAGTGTATCAAACAAATTGCTAATCCACACTAAACTAAAAATTCAACATATTGAGCCATTTGTCTTTCAAGCCAAGAGAGACAAATATTCCCTCTCATAAGCCCCTATATTGCTTGGTCTCAACTAGATCTGAAAATAGTTCAAGCGATTCCTCACTGAAGAGTCATGTATTGGAATAAAGGAAGAAAGGCTTGCCATCCTGATCATTCATAAGGAAACATAGACAATATCATTGACTTACCCCAAGCGTTTTCTGTGGATCTTCTATTGCCTTCTTTGCAGCCTCCACAGTCTTGTATGTGACAAAACCAAATCCACTGCAAGTTGAAGGAAAAGACAATGACTTAATGGTATCTACAGATTTATAATTTAAGTGGGGAAAATTTAAAGACAGAAGATATTATCAACTAATAGAGAAAGCAAATGGTATCATACCGTGACTCATTGGTATCTTTGTCATAGGCAACTGAACCTTCTTCTATCTCACCATGCCTTCCAAAAAAGTTGAGCAGCATCTCACTTGTGATATCTGGTGACAGACCCCCAATATAGAGTTTTCTTTGGGCTGAATCAGATGTAGTGCTTGCCCCACTTAATCCCTCACATGCTAAATTACAGACAGCCATCCGACCCTGAAGTTATAGCAGCAGTGTTAAAATCAAAGAGAGACAACAGAGGACATATGGGACTACTATGATTAAAAAAGGGTTTGAACAGTGAAGCATATCTACAAGATGTATAAAAAGAGTCTGATTTTGAAATAATGCCCCAATACCTTGTGGCATAGTTTTTGTGAATAGATAGTGAAACAGTACATATCCAACAACAAGAATTCTATTCAACTCAATTAAGCCTTTACAGTTTATCCCAATCTGGGGTGCTGTATATGCATCCACATACTCCAAATTAATTATACATATAAAATTACTAACATAAAATTCTACATCCTAATCTCACATGCACAGTTTTTTTTGAAACATTTGAGTGTGTGTATTTGTGTGTGTGAAAGAGAGAGAGAGAGAGACCTAAACATTCAGTAAGTTTTCAAGACCATTTTATCTCGGAAGAGATCCTGCCACTAAAAGTTACTACCATAGAAATGACAGTTGCGTGATTTACAAGTACTTTCTCCCTTCTCTATTAAGGATGCATCTTTGAAACCAACTTTCTAAGGTAGATTAGTGCATTTTGATAATATGTTGAAACAAAATCAATCCCCAAAATTCCTGCTTCAAAACTACTATTTTAAATAATAGAAGCATTCTCCATGAGTTCTTCCCTGTTCACTGCATGATTTTTCCTTCCTTTAAATAGCGACTACTATAAAGGACATACTGGCAACCATCTACACAAGCAATATACAATTTACGATTTCTCAATAAATAAAGACAATCACAAAGTTCACAAAAAGCAAATGATCAACACAAAACTTCCTCATCGTCCACAAGTCAATAATGGTATGTAACCACCTCATTCTGAGTTCCAATGAAAATAACCAAAGGAATAGATCATCTATTTCGATATATCCAGCCTACGATTAAAGCATTTCAAAATTTGGTTCCTCTTTGTTTACACAGTGAACTTTTTACAATGACAAATAAAGTGAAAAATTATCAAAGGGAATCCAAGAAAGGGAGAATATGCAATATTTGAGATTGAGGAAACATTCTAACCAATCCAAATTATTACCAAATTTTAAAAATTATTCCAGTTCAAGGAATTTGAGCTGAGTGCATCAAAGTTTTGCTACTTGGGCTCTATTGTAAAAAGGGCAGGTGAGAGAGGGACCACTATCAAGTAGCGATCTTAAGTTCAAAGAAGTATGGTTAAATGAAGAGGTGCAATGAGATTTTATGTGCTTCTAAATTCCTAGACTACAATTCAACTGACTACTACAACAAGAGTTGAGTGGTGAAGACACATAATGTTTGTAAATTTAGCATAGTTGGTAAAATCCTGGACTGCAATTTAACTGACTACTAAAACATTAGATGAATGATGAAGTCAAACCATGCATGTAAACTTAGAATGATAGATCTAAGAATGCTAAGATTAATTTGTATACACAGAGAAAAGAACCAGATGCAAAAGTGGATCTGCTATCCAAAATAGACCAAAAAAAGAAACATGAATATAAAAGGTTGAATATATCCAAGTTATAGGAGCTAAGGAATGAAAGCTAGACCAAAATGAACTAGGATGAAGTGGTTAAGAAATATTTAGTAGCTCTAAAATTTTCTATAAGCGCAGACTTAAAACAAACAGAATGGAAGCACATGGTCCATACAATCAACCACAATAAATTGGAATTAAGACATAATTACGTTGAACTCAGTAATTTCAACAAGTTTAATTTAAGTAATTTGCAACTGCAATTCCAACTCTGCCACCAAATTAGTTCTGCCTCTCATGCATGTCAAAAGAGCTTGTGGTACTCTTAGTGCCTATCAAAATTTATTCACTTCTGCTTAACACAAAAATCTATATCCTTGAAAATATGTGTATGATCATGCATACACCCACTAACAGGCATGTGCAAAAATAAACAGGAAATGTTCTTCAGTTGAGAGAATAATAATAGAGAGATGGTATTTTTGTTAATCTGAAGGAAATGCCATGGTTAAAAATAAAATAAAAATGATCCTTACATCAATCAATTTGCTAGGTGCAGCCAATGCACTTTGTGTTGAATCCATATGTTTGTAAGTAATGAAACCATAACCACGAGATTTTCCTGTTGCTTTGTCGTAAATGACAGCCCCTTCTTCTATTTCACCATGCATTCGAAAAGCCTGTACCAAAAACATATAGTAGTCATTTCTCTAACAAATTATAAATAAACATATCAACATGCAGAAATTAGTTTATTTGATAACTTTGGCTGAAGTTACAGTCAAATGGAACATTTATTAGCCTAGCACGCAAAATCACACACAGCAATCAGCAATACACTCACAGCACACAAGGTTTCTGAACTGGTATTCCAGGCCAAGCCACGAACAAAAAGCTTTCGATGTACTGGATCTGCACTGGCTACAGTTTTAATTTCTTCTGCAATCGAAGGATATTGGGACCCTCTTTATGCGTCAACATGTAAACAAACATACATGCACAGAGTCAATCACACAGCATACAGTTGACAGCAGAAGTTACACTCATATGTCACCCTTCTACTAGACACCAGCACTAGCACTAGCAGAACATTCTCACAACATGATACCCTACTTGAACAGATGCACAGGCTTATCACACCCTCAAAATAAATAAAAGTCCTAAGCATAAAAAGCATCAAATCTTAAGATGCAATTAAGGAGCTTCCAAATGCTCTACTACTGAAATGCTGAATATTTTTATTCAACTAGCATAAAGAAAGCCACAAATGAAAGATTGGAATTTTCCCATTCATTAAAATTAGTATTCTTTTGGGTTTCTGAAAAGATTCGAGTCATCATCAGTCTCATGAAAAACAGCAACTCAATATATTTTACACTATTTCCCACAATCATTCAACTAAAATAAACAAAACACAAGAACTTACAATTCCCCCAACGTTGAATTTTACTCGGCAACCAAAAAATTAGAGAGAAAAGAAAGAAATTGGAAAAAGGAGTGAGAGAAGAAGACACACAGTCTAGAGAGAAGATCGACGAGCTGGGATTTGTTGAGAGGGTCGAGAAGAGAACGGAGGTGTTCTTGGGTTGTTGAGATTTCAGTACCGTTGCTTGCCTCGTCCATCTTCCTCTTCTTCATATCTTCCATTGTTTAGGCTTTGCTAAGCTTTTCTCTATTCTTACAATGTGCTATGTGCGAGAGGCTTGAGGGACGAGTATATTCTCCAAACAGCAGTGCAGGGGTTTGCGGTGTGTTACGGCGCCGTTTCAATTTGATTTATTTATACTTTTATTCTTCAACTAAATACTTTGGGTAATTTAAGCCTGAGTCGATAAATTATCGGAAGTCACTCAATTTATCCTTAACTTTCAAATCCGATATCCAACTTCAATTCAATTCTTAAAATCAACTCAATTTTAGTTTATCATTAAAATTTAGTAATTTTCACCGAAGTCACTCAACTTATCATTTACTTTCAAATTCACCGTCAAACTTCAATTTTTTTCTTAAAATACATTCATTTTTAATTTACACTTAAAAAATTCACTACAAATGTGTTCTGTCTAAAATTTTATTATAAATTAACATGACAATCAACAAAGACTAAAAAACTCAATTTCTCATTCCTCCATCTTGCTATAATCATCACAAATTTTAGCGTCATTGATTCCATTTAAAATGTAACATCGAGAGAAGTCTAATAACGGTGTCCTTATCAAATTTAGCTTCCGAAATTGATTATAATTATTGTTTGAAGTCATGGTGACGCTCCTTTCTCTCCCTTCATATCTCACCATCAGAAGTGATCGTTCTTTAGTCGCTTATGATTATTAGTAGCTTCTAGAAGTGATTGAAATTAGCGAATCCTTCGTAATGAGTATTTTAGGTGTAAATTAAAATTGAATGGTTTTTAAGAAAAAAGTTAAAATTTGATGATGAACTTGAAAATAAGTAATAAGTTGAGTGACCTTTTATGAAAATTATTAAATTTTAATAAAATTTGGATAGAATCCTTAGCAGTGTTTTTTTTTTTAAAATGTAAATTATTAAGTGAGTTTTAAAAAGAATTGAAGTTCGATGGTAAATTTAAAAATAAGTAAAAGTTGTAAATGAGGTGTAAATTAGCCATAATTATGATTTTAGACATTTTTTGATATTATATTATAAATTTTCTTATATTACTTACATAAATTATAATAAATAATATATTAATAAATTTAAAAAGAATCACTAATTAAAAAAAAACATATATTACTATTTAATCTTTGAAACAAAATCTTGATATTTTAATTTTTGAAATAATTTGATGTCATTATCAATCATTCCTAGTTATATATTAATTATTCATTTAAATTTAATTAATTTATAATAAATTATGTGATATATTTTAGCTATGAAGGCTAAGTACATCATATATAATATATTTATATTCAAAATTATTAAATAAATGTAAGAATGAAAGGGTTGTATGTTTATAATTATAATATACTATTGTTTGAATTATATAAAAAATATAAGTATATACAAATTAATTTTTTATTGTAATTTTAATTTTGTATTCAATTTTAAATCGTTAAAATTAATTTGTAATAATTTTAAGAATCAAATCGAAATAAATTAAGTAAAAAATCAAATTAAATAAAAAATTTGATTCAATTAAATTTAATTAATCAATTTGCTTTTTTATTTAATTTTAATGAAAAAATGAGTTAAATTTAAAAAGAAAATGATTAAATTGAAAATATGAATTAACATAATAATATAAAAATTATTCAATAAATCGTATGATTTTATTATTTTATTATTTTTCTTTAAAAAATCAAATTAAATTTAAATATTATATTAAACCGATTAAATTGAAATGAATTATATTAAATAAAATCATTTTAATCTAATATTATATAGTTTAATTAAAAAATATTAAAGATTTATTTTCCTTATTATGATTATTATAAGTTTTATGCATTATTTACATAATAAATTCATGTTGAATCATTGATTTTTTTTTTATTGTTGAAATTTTCACCATTAACATTTGAGTCCAATGAATGCATATTTTTTTCAATTTTTTAATAAGTTAAATTAAATTTTAAATAATTTAAATAAATCGAGTAAATTCAAATTTTAAAAAATTTAAATTTTTTTATCAAATGTTTTTCGAACTAGAGTCAAACTCAAGCTTGACTAATTCAAGTTTGAGTTGAATGTCGATAAACTTAAATTTTGGCTCATTAATAAATGAGATTATAAACTATGCTTATTAATAAATAAAATCGAGCTTTTATTAAATTAAAAACGGAATAACTCTAAAATAATACATCTTATTATAATTTTAATAATTTTTTATTTAAAAATAATAAATTTAATACTAAATAATTTTAATTAAATAAATATACTTATGAGTTAATTTATAAATTTATAAATAAATGATTTTTTTAGTAAAATATTTATAAATTCAAATTTTAATTTTTTAAATTTTAATAAATTAAATATTCGTAAACTCAAATTTAATTTTATTTATTAAATAAATATAAAAATTAATTAAAATTAAATTTAACTTATTTAGAAAATAAATATAGCTGTACCAAATTTTTATGAAATAAGGTTGAAATAACTTAGCAACAACTTAATTTATTTACACTTATTAGATTTATATAATTAAAAATTATTTAGTTTATACTTATTACTTTGAATTTAAAAAAATTAAATAATTTTTGAACTTATAATTCAGGAATATATATGTGTAGTAATGTAAATAAAATATATAGAAATAAATATAAACAAAAGAGTAGAGATTTAAATAAACTAAACTATTCGTGAACTATTTACTCGGCTCAATAAAAACTTGATCAGATTTGATTCATTTTCTAAATGAGTTAAGCTCGAGTTTAGTTTTTAAGCTCATTTAGTAAACGAATCAAGTTTAAGTTTATTTATAAGTTTATGAAATAACTTGTTAATATAGTCATTTAATTAAAATAAAATTATTTAGTATTAAAAATAAAATGTAATTTTACATACATCAAAATAAATAAAATGAAATAAAAATCTATAAAAAATTATATATAATAAAAATTATATAATAAATTAAAAAATAAAAATTAATTAGATTGAGAATGAAACACTATTTGGATTAAATAAATTATAAAGAAAAATAAAAAATAAATTTTTTGATTTTTTAATATATATATAAATCATACTGAATTAAAAATTAAAAATTTTATAAAATTATAAACAAATTAAATCATTTCGACTAAATAACCGAATTAATTAAATTAAAATTGATTGATTCAGTTTATTTTTTCAGTTAAAACTGAAAACTGTTTGTTAAACAGATAATAGAAATTCTCCATGTGAGAAAAAAAATTAGTGGAGTTCATTTGTTTTTGTAGATGAAGACTGTTGGGCCCAACTTGAATGTTTGGCAAGAGAGAAAATAGAAAAGAAACGGAGAGATTATGAGAGAGTTATTTGAATTTGTGTATTCATTGTTCAAGTCTTCCTTAAGCACAAGATTCCAAGGAGAATCAACCCATTTCTCATAGCATATAGAACGAAAAGGGTTCCTTCATTGTAAGTTAATATATTCTGATACATCATGCAATTAAGAACTAATCATATAATACAAACTGTGAAATCTAATGAACAAAAGAATTTAGAAAGAATGATTTTTTTCTATAACACTGATTGTATCTTAGATTTACATTCACATATATACACGTTTGTAACTATGAGATAAACACTAGACTGAGATAATTATAGCAAATACAAGATAAGAGTTGAGAATTAAATAAGTATTAGTAGAGATAATGCATATCGATTTTACTAACAGCCCCCTCAAGCTAATGGTGGAAGAGTCTAAAGTCGTAGCTTGTCATGCAGATAAAGAAACGGTGTTGTTGCTAGCGGTTTTGTAAGAATATCAGCCAGTTGATCCGCTAAATTAATGAATTTTACAACAACACGACCATTTTGAACTTATTCCTGAATAAAGTGGTAGTCAAGCTCCATGTGTTTAGTGCGGCTATGAAGCACGAGATTAGAAGATAAATAAACAACACCTATATTGTCACACCAAAGAGAAATAGATTGAAAATTTCCAAACCCAAGCTCAGTAAGTAAAGATCTTAGCCACATTGCTTCGGCAGTTGCATTTGCCAATGCCTTATACTCACTCTCTGTTGATGACCGAGTAATAGTTGATTGCTTTTTCGAGGACCAAGAAACTAAGTTTGTTGACCATCTATCATCAGAACAACTAGCCTAATCACTATCTGAAAAACAATGAAGTTGCATATCTGAATGTTGTGAAATAAACAAACCTTTAGAACTTGTTCCTTGCAAATACCGAAGTAGACGCTTAATTGCTTGCCAATGGACATCTGTTGGTAAGTGCATAAACTGAGATAATTTGTTGACCTGAAAGGCAATATCCGGACGAGTGAGTGTCAAATATTGCAAAGCACCCACTATTTGTTGATATGTAACTGGATCAGATAAATGAGTTCCCATAGTCTTTGTCAATGTTGGCTTAGTTGACATTGGTTGTCACAACTCCTATGACATGCCTCCCACAGAATGAACAGTGATTTCCTACTTACTTTACAGTGAAACCACCACTCATCCTGTAAGGGATAAGTTGCATCACAGTTCCTTAAAAACCTGTATAAATTTTTCCTTTCGCATTTCAAGATATTTAGAACTATAATTTTTCCATTCAATCACAACCCATTTTCAAAATCATCATTCATTTCAAATACCAAATTATAAAATGGTAAATCCATCGTTAAACCCCTTCCAAAAGTCTTAATACAATCAACGTTCAATTTACTTATTTACAATACTGCCTCTATTCACATGATAATTACAAAGTCACAAAGTAAGTACATTACAAA
>CAOGCB010332999.1:0-15715 GCA_948266635.1 Cnidoscolus chayamansa
AGGACAAATTTATTTTCTCTTATACGTTTGAAACCGTCCATGTTTGGAATATACAACCAATGGAGTGAGAATGTTTATTTCTTTCCCCAGAACGATTCGGCTTGGTTCCGTTGTCTCTATTTGAAAAAAGTACGAAAATTGAGATAAATGTACAATTAGGAAAAAAAAAAAAAAAAAGGCAGGTTCATTTGCGTTTGCGTTTTCAAATTTGTAATGACTTAAATTAGCCAAATTTGTGATGATAAAATTAATATTGTGATTTTAAAGACAAAAAAATATAGTGAAACTGATTTCTAAAATAAATAAAGAAAATTTATTATTTTTGTTGCATTAGTGTGAGTGATAATAAGTATATATAAAAAAATCTCTTTAACCAATAATTTATTAATTATAAAATTAAAATTGCCAAAAATAGAAAAATTTTAAAACAAGTTATTCTCCAATTTTGTGTATATTTTGTTAATTTCAATAATCACGCGCTTGGGCTTTGTCTCCTTCCATTTTGTATGGATAAATTTGAAGTATTATATATAAATTTAATTTATTTCGTTATTTAAATTTAATGTTATATCTAGTGGAATAAATGTTAAATTATATAATTATATATTTATTTAAAATATTATAATTTTCACATACTGAAGTGAAGAGTATGAAATAAAATAGATAATTTTAATTGATCTAAATAAATACTTATGAAAATGAAATTAACATACATATCATAAAATTTAAAAGTCAAAACATAAGAAATGCATTTTACTTGGCAATGTAGAATGTTGAAAAGTAGTGGCATCAATTGATGTTTATCCTTAATATTAAAAATAATCATACATCACATGATTACCATCTTTATCCTAACACCACAACATCATCAATGAATGAATTTGTTATCAAACATTGACTATGTCCCAAACATCAGATTGATATATATATGTATATATAAACATGTGCTTTATCATCTTCTCCAAGTAAAGCTTGTTTAGCCCTTTGGTTCATATATCCAACCTCCTCTCCAAGAATCCAAGAAGTCAAACGACACCGTAATCTTCTACACAGAAGCTTCTGTGATTTTTTTTTTTATAATAATTTTCAAACGTTTTAATTTGACTAAATGGGCATGGATCCGGTCTTCTTCTGCGTCCTTTAAATAAGTCCTTGTGGCCCTTTCCCTCCTTATTCCATTTTCTCTAATTCCAACCAAAACCTTCAAAACTTTGTCCTCAGAAGAAGACTGCCCATCAGCTTATGAGATGTTGAGTCCTTTCATTTGTGGTACTTTTCATCATCAAGATCTGGAAGATGAGCCTCTGCAGCATGGCTCCTCAAGCCCCTGTTCCACTCCAAGAAAATCTTCAAGAAAACCCAGCAAGAACCCATATTCCAGTCGTGGCCTCGACAAGTTCTCTGCTCTTTTAGCTGATCTTGAAGAGAAGAGGCAACAGATATATTCCCAAGTGGGTTCTCAGGAAATTTCATTGGTTCGCTTCGTTTACAAAAACTCAGATGATTGCGTTCCCATTATAGTGAAGTTGAAAGATCAGAATAGAGCCAGCGATTTTAAAGATGAGCCAAGAACTGAACAAAAAGCAGAAGCTTTGGAGAAATCGCCGGTAATAGAGACACCAGCTGCTCACCACGAGCAAGCAATAGAGAATAAGAGGATGATTTCATGGAACTTAAAGTTGCATAAATGGAGAAGACCTTCTTATTACATGCCAGTTTTTATAGTCTTGATTTTGCTGTTCTTGGCATTCTTCGGAAGATCAGTAACAATATTATGCACCTCTATTGGTTGGTATTTAGTTCCCGCATTGAGTTCAAAAAGACCATCCAAGAAGAAGCAACTGTTGAGAAGATTCAGTGAAATTTCACCAGGGAGCAACCAGAAGATTAATGGGGATTCCAAGGATAAAACTCATCATGGTCGTCAAAATAGCTTCTGATTTTTATTTTTTCGTTTGGATTTAGGATTTTTTTTGGTTTATTGTAATGATAGATGTACAAAAACCAATCCCCTTGTTTGGTTGGGATTGAAATTTCAACTCTTTGAAATTTTCGTAAATGTAAATTATGTATTTCACTGCATGTAATGTAATTATAAGTTTTAAGTTGGCTTGAGAATTCATAACTTCTTCAAGTCTATAATTGCAATGGAATTTTTTAATTGTGCTCTGTTTTCTTATATTACTGTAAAAATTAAATGAAATTAATTGCTCTTAATTTTTTTTTATCAATTAAAATGTAAATTTATAGAAAATCAACTAAAAAATTTATTTAAAAATATCAAAAGGGAATAGGAAGAGAACAAAATACATTTTTATTATCGGTAATTGAGAGAGAGCGTATCTTCTGATTCTCTAAGAGAAGTTTTAATTTATGAAAATGAATTAATTAATAAATAAATTTTTATAAAAAAAACAGATGTTAAATATATATATATATATAAAAGAGTAAGAAATAAATAAAATAAAAACTGTGGGATGATTAGGTTAAAAGAAAGTTTGGAATTGAAAGAAGAAAAGGCTGATTAAATGAAGTAGGCATGAGCGGTGATAACGTACTCAAAGGGCTAACTGCATTGCATTATTTACACTCCCCTATTTGACCTTCTAGATAACAACAGATTAAACCATTCATCAATGCTCAATTACACCATAATTTAATTACAACGGTCCCATAACGCACTTGCACTTGCCATCATATCCATTATTTTTATTTTCTTTTTATATTTTTACAATTATTCATTTTAAATTTCAATCATTGTTTTAATTGTTTCTTTTTAAGGCTATTCATTCACATTATTTTAATATATATATATATATATAGTGGAATAAGATAATAGATTTTTCTGATTGGAGGAGATTAAGTCAAGCAACAAGCGAGAAGCCCTTGACCCGATAATCAAGGGTCATAATAACAATTTTATATTTATAATTTATGGGTTCAAATATCCTCAATTTTTACTATTTTTTGTTTTACTTTAGATAAAAGAATATGGAATTGAAATATTTTAATTTTTAGTATATTTTTTAATTTAGTCTAAATAAACTTTTTTGAATTTTATATTAAGTTTAAAAATGGAATTGATAGATAACCAAAACTCAGACGTTCCACACTAAAATTAATCGTTTAGCCACACATTTATATGGTAGGCCTCCACATTTATTTCCAATGGAGAAAAATAGTTGTAGTATTCTTCCGTTTTAGGTTTAATTTACCTTCTAGAAATATTGACGTTTAATTCACTTGCCATCTTCAGCTGAAGTGGGCAATTGGCCAAAAAATATTCATCACTTGGCTATATGATCTCCAACAAAACTAATGCCAGACTTGCATAATTGACTTTTGGCAATTTCCGGCCGATGCTGTTTTGTTTTAGTACAAGATTGAACCTTATGTTGAAATAAATTTAATAATGTTTAGATCAAATATTTATATCAAAATTCATGCAAAATCAATTAGTATATACATATACTTGAAATTATGAATATATAAATACCTAAAACAAAACATTTAATGTAGGAATATCAGTCTTGTTCCTACTTAAAATCAAGGTTATAGTGCAGCAACCAACTCAATAAAACCTTGACAAATTGTTAGTTGTGCAATAAATTGACATGCTGTGCTACTTGAAAGCCAAGTATCTATAGAATCCAAGAACATTACATCATGAAATATTGACTATTGTATCACCCCTTGCACCATAATGAGCTCCATTGTAGCGTCGTTTTCTACAAGGTTATTTTGTGAAGGATAAATCGGCTGTGTTCTAGAATCCAAGCTAGAAAAAAGTTGTCAAACGTTCATATCCCTATTCCTGCATCTCAACGAAAGATATACCATCATTTGTAGCATTCATAGACCTTGAAAAGAAGTTACAGATTAGAATGGCATTTAAGATGCGGAAAAAGTTGCTTAGTAGGCCATGCCCTTCTCGAACAAAATAAAATGGTGGGACCAATGATGAACTGAAGCCATTTCGTATATGAAGAAAGTAGACCAACAGATGAAATAAGTCAAACTTCATTAGGGGGCAAGCTGGGCCACACCTTATATCTAGGCCGAAGCCCAACTCAATGTGAAGATTACTTGCTTTTTTTACAAGAATATATATAGGCCAGATTTTGTGGGGCCTTGAAATCTTCCCAGCCCAGCACTAATAGGTTTTGCCCTATGATCAAATATAGATTTAATACAAGTTACTTTCAGCGTTTAGCCAGTACAGCTGTCTATACTGATGCAAAAAGCATCCCTTTTCTTTTTGGGGTTTGGGTAGGGAGGGGTTGGGGGTGGGGGTGGGGGACCTGGAAAGCATCAAAATGTGAATCGCTTGGTTACCTTAAATCTCTTCCGCCGTGAATCATCAGAAATGTATCTTTCACGCCTAGAACCTTCATTTTTGTATTGCCCTTCTCCCACTGCAGGCATCCTACCACTCTTTTCTTTTGCTTGACTAGAATTTTGGAAGAAGCTATCCTTGGTCCAGGTGACATCATAATCAGCTTTCAGTCGAGACCCTTGCTGCCCAAAAGTTACTGATTAAGTAATGGATCATCATATCCGTGCTAGCAACTCACCAACAAGTAAAATGATCGACTAATTAATAATCTCAAACATGGAACGCCAGACATTTTTGGCAGAATTGATATTGCATGTGAGAAAAATCACTAGTCAACTCACCCCATTAATTCAACTCAACCATTAACATAATCCAGAAGATATCATATGATAAATACATGCAGAAAGGGTCAAGATGAGTGGGCAAGATGTTGGAAACATATGTCATGCACAATAAAAGGCATTAGAAGTGTCAGGGAAAGTTCAAACTGAATATACAATTCTTGCTGCAAAATATTGTGAAAATACACACACTCGAATGTCCATGCTCTTCTAGAAAAGCTTATGTAAAAAAAAACCAACAAATTCTTAAAACATTATATGCAGGTATTGTGAATTCTTTATCTCTCTCTCCCTCACAAATATGTGTGAATGAAGAGATGGAATTCCACACGTCACAGATGTGCCAACATGCACAAAAGCCTATCCGTTATGAATGATAGACATGGATATTGCAATTGCTGCTCCATTCCGGGGCCCTGGAATAGACTGCAAGATCCCTCCAGTTTGAGCCAATTCATTGGATTTTTTTTTATCTTTATTTTCTAAAAGAAAAAATGCTGGTCTGAACTAGACCAACCAGGCTCGAGCTCCAAACTGGACTATGACTGACTCCAATTCATAATGCTTCAGTGTTAAAAGGAACTTCTCAATATTTAATGGAAAAAGCCAGGCTTTCACCAACATAAATTTGTCAAAAGACGATTGAATAAAAGCCACATTACTCATACAACATCGAAACAATAGTATATCATGAAAACAAAGCTACTACCTTCTGCAATGAGCGTCCACATAGGACTTTAAGAGCATTATAGAAGTCTCCATGTTTCTCAAACTGAACCACAATCTTGCAGTGGAGACCTGAAATTATATCACCTTCATCCCCATCTGCATCCTTACCATGCTCATCATCCTCAGCAACATTAAGATTCCTATTGCGAGGGTAGAAGGAATGATATACAATCAGGTTTTTGTCATTACATTGTAGAACTAATAAAGCAAACATAATTCATAACAAATGGGCAGTGGTTAACATGTAACTTCATAATCTGCAAAGGAAACTTTGCTGAAATTTGAATATTAAAAGCCAGTTCTTGTCATCAGATTTTTACACCAAAAGGACCAGTCCCATTAGCAACTTGATCACATGCACACAAAAATTCAGAGCTATATTCATCTGGGGTTTTCCACATTGGACTATGAACACCCAACTCTCGCATTTTTTTTATTGCAAAATATAAAGTTACATGCAACCATTGCCCATTTGCTAGGAAACTTCACAAAGTAAATTCAGCACTGCTACCGCTGGCGGTTTGACAAATAATTCACTAAACCAGACACAATAGACTCGCTAATTACTACACACCAAATCATATACAACAGGCCATAAACAAGATTAAGCTCAGCGAGAATCATCATAAAAGATCATTGACGATGACAATTACCTTATCTTCCCAAATGTGGAGAAAATGGTATGCGTAACTAACAGTGAAGGTTTGGAAGACACCCTCGGCTCTGCAAACCAACGGGACGGAACCCCTCTCACTATAATCGTGTCCGGCTCTTGCCTCGCCCCTCTGGGATACCCTGCCAAACCAACACAGAAGAATCGCTTGAAAATTATGAAACTAAGAATAAGAAGAAGCAAATAACACTCACAAACCTCGATTTCCAAAAGCGTAAAACTCCTCCCAAGCTTTCTTCATTCCCTCAAAGTCATCGGAATCAGGCACAGCAACACTGAGCTTATACTTAAATCCTTCGAGGTTAAGCTCGATTCCATCCATTTTTTCAACAATGTACTTTCTCCAATCTAGGAACTTCTTCTCCAAAACTTTCAAATCCTCATCCTTATCTTTCTCGCTATTGAGAAACCCTAAGTCTCGAATGCAGAGAGTGCCGTGCGCGACCGGATCATCACGTTTACGTTTCTTAAGGTCTTTATACCGTCTGATTTGGAGGTCCTCTTCAGGGACTGTGCTGGAGACAGAGAGGGAGATCTTGAGGAAGTCGATGAGAGCGCTCTTTAGCTTCCACTCGTCGATTGGTTTAGTGGCCGAGGAGGAGATTGAAGGGTAAACCGTGAGGATGAGCTTCACGCGCGGGACCAAAGAGAGACCGTTCTCGATTTCTACGGTTTCCGTTGGCGGGAGCTTATCTAAGAGTCGAATGCTCATAGCTCTCTCTCTCTCTCTCTGTGTGTTTAGATTGGATTTTGTGGAGCTCTCAAAATTTTGGCTTTCTGGGATGATCAGAGGGATGATGCAGTTGGGCTGTTGATAAAGGGCTACTGAAAACGCGCCGTTTTACCAGTTTGTGGGTGTCGCCACTAAAACAACGCTGTTGGTATTATCCAGATGGCAAAAAGACGAGGCTGCTGGTCTCTTTGGATTCTTCTTTGCGATGACTTGGACCAAGATCCTTGAGAAATCTGGCCCATTTTTTCTTTGCCAAGGAAAAATCTGAAGATTTGTTAAAATGTACAAAGTGAATTGCTTCAAATGATTTCAGTTAAAGAAGCACATAATTTCTCTGTACCATCTTATTAGGTAACATTTTTAAGGTGGATACCATTTAAATAATACCAGAAATAACATTTCTAGAGAGATGGCATATCGAGAATCTAATGACATCACCTCCATCAATGATTTTATCTCGAAACTCATGGGAGATGCAAAGTAAGAGTGCCTCTCTGCATGCCAGAACTCCAAAGGTGAATGAGTCGATGATTCTTGAAATTCCATTGCAGAACCAATTTATCACCTTCCTTAGATGGTCCCTTGCCACATCTGCTGTAGCCATTTTGAGATTATCTTTGTCTATTGCTCCATCAAAGTTCAAGTGAGTTCAACCAAGTTGCTTGATGCTGATGGCTCTCCATTTGAGGTGAATGAGGTATTCAAGAAGAGGATGTCATAAATTCTTCATAATGGTGCATTGCTGTTGACAGAGTTTGAGCATTCTGAAACTTATAATCCCTAAGTTGAAGCTCACTCCTTCCTTTCCAAATGTTCAACAAAAGAAAGACCATAAAATTTAACTTTAGTCATTTCCCCTACAATGTTTCAAATAAAAAGTTATTTCTTCCCAGCAATCTAATGGAGAAGTCCTCTAAGCTGAGCAACTAAGTTGAGTAGACTTGATCATAGGAGAAGTCTCTCTAAGTTGAGTAGACTTGTACCAAAAAGTGACATACCCTCACCTTATGAGCCCTCACATTTCGACTCGACAGAATTGTGGAAATGTAAATTAAGGTGACCCAGCAGTAGTCAAGTGGAAGACATTTAACTTGGTGTCTACAAAGAATTCACCCAAATAGGTGAAACTCTCACACTGCAGCTGCCGAGACTCGAACCTTGGACTTTGTACCAATTTTGCCACTTGCTTATCACTGAACTAAGCCCGTGCATGCTAAGTTGAGTAGACTTAATCATAGGAGAAGTCTCTCTAAACTGAGTAGACCTGAGCATCAAGGTGACAGTAGGCCTCTCTAAGGAACAAAAATGTCATTCAAACATGTTTGTTGCCTATTCGCCAAACTGAATGTCATTTGCCAAGAGAAGTTCGTTATACCTGCTGTTTTCTCTCTATGAGGACACTTAATTTAATCTTTAACTAAGGATCCTAATCATGACAGATCTAGGATATGTTGAGAAACAGAAAAATCAATCCTATGCAACGAAGGAATTGTGTTTATTCAACTTCAAACAAAAATTAAAAAAAAAAACAAGTATCCTCTCAATCATTAAAAAACCACACTCAAAAGACTTCTTGATATGAACAGGAGTAATTCAAAACTAAAGCAGGATTTACTATACAAATGAGTCGATGCATCTATAACCGAACATGGTGGCAAATGAATGGCCAATTGATGATACGGATAATTCGTGGTGTCTTGGGATACATTCTGCTTGCACTAATTGGAAAGCCATTTTCATACTAAGCTTTGCACAGGAGCTGACAGCTTGAGCTCATATGAAGCTTGGAAAAAGTCTGCAGCTTGCTGTAATGAACCTTCCTTTTTTGAAATTAAGCCAAGATTGAACCATGCTTGATGGTTCGTGGGGTCTAAGCGCAATGCATTCATTAGAAAGCTCCTTGCAATTGGAAATGACTGCTTTCCAAGTTTAACCAACACTTCTGCAGTCGAGACAATACTTGGAACATAGTCTGGGTCTATTGACAGTGACACTGAGAAAGCAACAAGGGCTTCTTTGTACAATGATTGAGCTTCAAAAAACACTCCTGCAAAAACATTATGGACTTCTGGTGAAAAATATTATCTTTTTATAAGTCACCAAGTTTATGGGCAACAAATCTGTTAGCAGATGTGTGCAAGAGATGTAAGTCTGATGCACTGACTAATTTATAAAGACAACATTCCACCTGTGGTGTGCCAACTTCTAGGAGAATGAAAGTTCGTCAAGTTTGCTTTGTTCATGCAAATTTTCGCATCAGGCCATGAACCAAGTTTAGTATAAATGGCAGCCAAATCCTGCCACACTGCCAGTTCCAAGTTCCTTTCTGCCGCTACCTGCAAGAGAGGAGAAAATTTCACACGTTTTCCCTCATAATTGAATGTTGAATTACATAGAATTTGGAGCACGCTGTAAGTGCTTGGCAAAGGCATAGTACGTGAATGCATCATTGAAAATCAGAAGATATGATGCACAACTGTACACAAAATTCATGGAGTAGGCAATTAGATAAGGGCACTAAAAATCTTCATACATATCTGGTTTTCTGATCCTATTTCCTCTCAAGTGCTGTTATTATTATAAGCATGAAAATTTGTTCAGAAACAAACTCCCCAAGTCTGCTTATGTGAAAGTGAAATCAGAATTGTTTTGGATAACTCTTACAATTACCAAATAATATCCAAACCTGTCTTGGAGGTGCTTAACCAAAAACGGTTGGTTGAAGCCATCTTTTACAAATTTATGTTTCTTAGATTCACCAATACCATAATCACTTTGAAACTTGAATGCTTGATCATGAAGCTATCTATAAATAAGAAAATGCAGCATTTTATGAATACACACCACAGACTCGAAGATATGTGCATGATCTGGATTCTTGGCTTGAAGATCTCTCTGTGCTTGAATAAGAGACAGCAACATTCTGTATGTTTCTATTGCCAGCTTAGGTTGCTCCTGAGCAACTTGAAGCGCAGCCCTCAACCTAAGAAGTTCAAACTGATCCATTCTCCCAGCCTCGTCCAATGCCAACTCAACAACTATTTCAGCTTCTCTGAATCGCTGCTGGGCAGAAACTACAAGGGAGAGTAGCTTCCAACCTCTTACTGAAATACCAGCCATGGTTTCACTGTACATAATTGCATTGTCAAAAGCTGCATCCAAATTCCTCTGCAGTGTATTCTCAAGTGCAAGGCTATACAACAATTCAGGATCCTCCTGCCTATTTAAAGCAGCTTGGTTTAGAGAGTTCAAAGACTCCTTCTGCAGGACAATTCTTTCAGAATCAGACAAGCAAATTCTCGCTGCATTCCCATAACAAACACCAAGGAATTTACGGGCTTCACCCATGAAATGTTGGCTTTCAGGATTAGCCAAGTTAATCATTTTACGAGAAAAATTAATGCCTTGATGAGCATACTTTGAATCTTCAGAACACAATTTTGCTCCCAACAGGTAGGAATGGATATGTGGTTCATGCTTTGATTCTGAAAAGCCAGAAATTTTCTTCAAAAGGTTCAAAGCTGCGTCATTCTGGCCAGCTGCACTGTAACAAATGGCAAGAAAGAACCATCTGTCAGCACGGTTATAGACACCTGGAATGGCCTGCTCCACATGCTGTGCTAATAATTCAAACTGTCCAATGATTGAGAGAGCATATGTCAGGTGATTCATAATTTCATCATCCCACTTGATTTCCCCATAAGCCACCTTATTCATGAGAACCAACAACAAAAGAATTGCTTCCTCTATACTACTGCAGCTGGACACTGGTCCCCATGGTTGCAAGTGAGAAGGAAGTTTTGCTTCAACAGCACCAAAAAGTAAAATAGAAGCTAAGTCTTTTTGCACTCCAGCCAACCTCTGTGGACCTAAATTCCATGGCTTGATTAGAGCCCGACGATATGCAATAATAGCTTCATCAATCAAACCTGCCTCTGTCCACAAAGTTGGTAGCAACTCCAATGCTTTGTGAAACATCTCTTCCAATTTGCATTCTTCACCAACTCCTTCAGGCATACCATTAGGTAATGCTGATTCAACTATGTCCAAAATAATTTTACACTCCTGCGCAGCCTCTAGTGAATTGAATGAGCATCAGAATCCTCTATTTTAAATTTCAAATACTAAAATTCCTTTAACATAAAACTATTGCAATATCGTTAGAGGCAACTTATGATTTATCCTAAAAAAATTATATTTTATTTTTAAAAAAATGGAACAAAAATAAATTAATGAACTGCATAGTTTATCGATCATGTGCATATTTAGTTATTCATGAAGAAGAAAAGCAAAACATGTACATATACACTGAGGAAAACTAAAGCAATTCAAGAAGTTCTGAAGAATATGAACACCCTTCAAATTCGAATTCTACTAACACATTCAAAATTCAAATACTCCCAGTATGACATAAATGATTATCTAAGCTAGCAAGAGTGAAAAAATATCATACCTCTGCAATGCCCTAGTTCCTCTAGGGATTTTGCCTTAAGCAAGATTGCTTCGAGAAGTAAACTCACCGAATGCATGGACATGACACTGGAAGGTACAATATCACCTTTAGAACGTTGCTTTTTTTGCCGAGTTCTTACAGCTATGGCCTCGATCATTTTAGGGGTTAAAGTTCCAACATCAATGCCCTGGAATACCTGAAGGGCAGCACCAAAGTTCCCTCTCTGGTATTCAAGCCTCCCCAGCAATGCTCTGGCTTCCTGTGACTCATTAAAGGAAGCATATTAAAACGCTAACTAAAAGGGGAAAAAAAAAAAAAGAACCACATCGTATTGTTGTATTAATGAGGGTTCTGAAAATTGGTATCTGCACACCTCGTAATTCAAGGACAGAGCTTCTTTGAGAGTTGATTCAGCTTCATCCAGTTGAACATCCTCCAGTTTAGAGTCCCAGTCTCCAGCAGTCCTAGATGAAAAGCCGCTCACCGAGAAATCCCTTGTCGCCAGTGACTCCGGCGACTGTGGTGCTTCCTCAAATTTGAATTGCTCCCCCGAGCAAGCACATAACATCTTGTCCGAATTGCAATAGCAGAAAGTTGGATTTCTTTTTGGTTAAGTGAAGCAGAGAGCTCAGTCCTCTGTGGAAAGTTTCATCTGGGTATATCAGAAAATGCTGTGGTTAGAAACCAATTCAATTCGCTTATAACCTATGCTGAAGTAGGATCATTATAATCATTCAATTGAATTTGTTAACAGAACCGCAAAGGACCATAATAACCATTTCCACTTTCCAAAGAAGCAGCAATATAGTCTAAAAAGCAAGTCATAGGACTGTAGTTACAGAAAGTTATACGAATTCAAGCAATCCTGTGGGTAAATCGAGTTCTAGTAATGGCCACTTGCACAATAAGGTACTAGTACTTGAAGAAAATAACTTTAAATATGGCCATAAACCTTCTACCTCACCGTTACCATTTACCAAGGAGCCGTAGAAATGCCCTCGGATAGCGACAACAACGACCCATTTAACAAGAACCCAAAATCCAAAACATTAAAAAACAGAAACCAGAAACTAGAAAAGGTTTGAAGGGAAAAAAAGTAGGTACAAAGAGAAGGTTTCAAAAGAGACGAGCAAGAAGGAGACAAATGTATATAAATTGAATAAAACAAATACCACGCAGGAGATGAAAGCGGCGAGACAAACAAGAGAGCAGAGCATTGGACTCACCAAAAACAGCAGAACCTAGAGATGTGATATGTTGCATTCATTATTGAAGCCACGAAAGCTACTTCTCTTGCTCATCCGTTTCTCTGTTGAAATGAGGTGTTTTCTGATAATGGGAAAAAGAAATTAACATCAGATAAATGGTAGGAATGGGCTTTCGGTATTGTAGCTCTTTCTCTCTCAGTTTTCAAATTTCAGGAGTAAAACTTGCTCAGTCTAGGGGTCTCGTCCACTGAACAAAGGCTTCTTTCCATGTGTGGGTGTGGCCGTATGACCAGGGAAGCTATGCAGTGTAGCTGCAGGGATAAAGGTGCACAGCCATATGTATTTATTTTTCCTTTTTCTTTAAGCTCTGTTTCTATAGAAATTATGACCCAATGGTGCATCAAAAATAGTTACACTCTTAATTATTTTTAAATTAAGCATAATAAATGTTCTATATATATGTGTGTGTGTAAACAAAAAGAATGTGTTAAATAATATTTCCTATTTCTTAAAAAAGTTACATTTATAACAATGCAAGATAATACAAAGAAAATGCTAATAATAAAATTAAAAAAAAAAAACAGGCTATGCCAATTAGTATTTTAGAAATTGAAAAAATAAATTAAAAACTTCATTTAAATATTTTTAAAATTAAAAATAATAAATTTAATTAATATGTTTAACATCACTCCGAAGCCTAAAAATTTGAATTATAATAATACAAACATATTAATAAAATGATATCCACTATTTAGTACCAACAGTACTAAGTCCGTGCGGACTAACGACATCAACTCAATCTTTGAAAAAGTTGACAGACAAAAGATAAAAGATGAAAATAATATTAATAGCCTAAAACACTCGGTAAAGAATGTGGAAGGAAGATGACACCCACAAGGCAAGGCCACAACAAATTCTCTGCGCTCGAGAAGATCCACATCCACTTGGAAATCTACTTTCATCAAATTTGATTTGAATTTAATCAATTAATTTAAGAGTGGATTAAATTTGGAAATCACCACTATATTAAATGTCATAAAATATAATCAGATTTCAATTTTGAGGATTGGACAAGTAATAACTTAATAAATACAGTGATGAACACCTTTTTAGGGACATGTACAATAACTTTTAAAGTGATTGAAATTATGAGTTGAGAAATTTCTACAAACACATCATGTGCGGTCTCTGCTTCCCACCTTACCTTTCTCATGCGTCAAAACATTACAGATTCTAATGGACTTCAGAGAAGAGGTAGCAGCAGCAGCAATAGTGCTTTTTCTGATAACTTTCTTTGTCGTATAGTTTCCACCAAGAGCCTGACAAAAATGGAGGTCACAAGCCATGAGAAGTCCAGGCTCTCTCTTTAATTTATTTCCCTTGACAGCTTCGAGGACGTTTCATTCCCACCAACTTGTGTCCCTCTCCAATGCTAATCTCTCCCCAAATTAATACTCCTTTTTAATGCTATTATTAATGATTGACTTGTACATCTATCTCCCTTCATGCCCCACACATGACGCTTGCACTTTTTAGCAATTAAACTCCATTGATTTATGACATTAGGTCAAGAATGACCAGAAATTATTACGGTTAAAACTTATTTAAATATATATATGTTAACCCGTTAAATTAAAAAAAAAATATTTTGATGATTATAAAATTTAAAAAATTTGAGAAAGATCAAATAAATTAAAACAAAAGGATCATGATACTTGAAGATGACAAATAAGATATTAGGATAAATATACAGAGATGATAAAAGTTGTGAGTTATCATTCAATAAAAAATTCAAATTTTCGTAAAATTAAAAATCACTGAGTCGAAAATAAAATATAGTCTTTTACAAAAACAAAGTTCTAATTTCATGTTTTTGAAGTTCTACTTCTGTGAATCAAGGTTCTAAAATCAACTCAGAAGGATTTTTACTACATGACAAAATAACGGCTAACTGCTTTTCATAACTCATTTTTCACCTGCCAAAATAATTTCAAACGGCTAGTATTTTGCAAGACTTTATATAAACAAAAATCTCTCTCATTTATTATCAATAAGAGTATTTTTATAATTGAGAGAAAAATCATTGAAAGAAAAAAGATTTGACCATTTATTCTTGAGCATTTAATCTTCATTCATTGAGTTTTGATTAGCAAATCCAACTCTTCTTCATCTTTTTAGTTTGTGCTGTAAAAAAAGAAATAAGAGTTAATTTCTTATAAGATGTTACAAGATAGGCTAGAAATCTTGTGAGAGATTACAAGAGAGCTTTAAAAACTTGTAAGAAGTTGCAAGATAGCTTTGAAATCTTGTAAGAGGTGGTAAGTACCTTGTAAACTTGTGGAAATTGTAAAGAGATTTGTTTCTTGCCCGTTAAAAGAAATCATAGTGGAGGAACTTCTCAAATAAAGTTTTTGGAAGGGTGTATGTAAGCAAAAAAGCTGAACCACTATATATCGCTCAGATTCTATTTCTCTCACTCATATCTCTTAATTATTTATATGCCTTATTTATTTATGTTTATGTTTATTCAGTAATATTAAATCTTGTGTGACTATTCATATATATTGTGCATAAATAAATAGTTTAAATCTGTTTCATCAGTCCTAGCAGCTTTGTAAAATTACTGACAGTCTAATTCTTAATTTTTAAAAGTTTTAATTTTTACACTAAACTGCATTACACTTGAAATTTGAAGAAAGTAAAAAAATCTTGATAAAGTCTAATTCACCTCCTAGAAGAAGGGACCAACAATTTTATAGAAATAAGATTATCTTTTTTTTTATAGATTTTACAAGTAAAATATGATGTTGTCACACTAAACAATTTTATAAAGAGTGTTTTGTTAATTATACTCAATTAAAATTATTATTAATTAATAAAATAATATATCTCTTTTAACTAAAATATTGGACTAAATATATAATTTCATATTTATATTTTTATCTATTAAAAATATTTCTTAATTTTTTACACGTAATTATATAAATTATTGACACATTGATAAGGTAATCTTATTTTTAATATTAATTATTTTCATTTAATATTTAAGTGTGCATTAGATTATAAAAAAATTAATCAATAGAAATAATATAATACAAATTACAATTATCTTATCACATTTGAATATTCATTATTCCTATTAATCATATTTGATGTTACATAATTAATGTTGCGATTTTTACAAATAAAGAGTAAATTAAATGTACTTTTAACAACAACAACAACAAAGACTTAGTCCCAAA
>CAOGCB010333184.1:0-12107 GCA_948266635.1 Cnidoscolus chayamansa
GCAACTCCTGCCTCTCCAAGGCTCTTCCAAACCTCTATAGGAATACCATCTGGACCACATGCCTTACCAACTTTCATATGTTTCAAAGCCTCCTTTACTTCACTAACTCTGATACACCTATACCAACTGAGATTTTTATCTGTCATTGGGAGATCCAGAAAATCTTGTTCATGTTCTGCATTAAATAGTTTATCAAAATAGGCTCTCCATCTCTCCTTAATCTCACTATCTCGTGTCAAAATCCTCTGAGCTTCGTCCTTTATACACTTAACTTGGTTTAAGTCTCTATTTTTCCTCTCTCAACTTTGCAAGCTTATAAATACTCTTCTCCCCTTCTTTAGTTCCTAGTTGTTGATATAATTCTTCTAATGCTTTATCTCGGGTCACACTAACTGCCTTCTTTGCTTCTTTTTTAGCCTTCTTATATTCCTCAAAGGTCTCATTATTTTTTACCTCGGGCCACATACATACATATATATGGCTGTATATATACATGCACACACACACAAGCACACATAATCCTAAATCAATCCTTGTATATCATAGGACGTATTTGTAATTCATCCAAGCCCAAGGTACTGATACATAGAAGAAAAAACAGAGTTTTAAACTTCATATTGAACAAATATGAAAAACCATTCCATTTGAGACAACCAAATAGAACATAAAATAAGAATTTCCAGAAATCAACAAATACTTAGTCCAGCAAGCTTCAGGAAAACAGACGTTAGAAATAGAATGAGACTTGATAATGAAAACAGACACAGAAGTCACAAAAATCCCATGTTCTTAGGGGGGACGGATGCAGACTTCACAAATCCCATATGGCTCTTAGGGGGGCACATTCAATCAATTCGGTTCCAAACCAAACCAAATAAGGACTTGGCTCTAAAATTAAGACTGAACCAAACTAATATTCAAGCGATAACTAACCGAATCAAACTGAAAAATATCAGTTCACTGCTGTTCAAAACCGAAAACTAAATAACATGCACAGAATGAGAAGCCCAGTAAGTAGAAAATCAAAGTTGGCAGATGACCAATTGAACAACTACAGATCTCAACAATGAAATCTCAACAATACAGATGAAGATCTCAATCAATATAAAACAAAACTCAATGAATCTCAACTTCTTTATAAATACAAATGAAGATGGAAACATACAAATCAAATCTAAATGAGTCTCGACTTCAAAGCATAATTTCACAACTTGTGAACTGCAAAACACAGTCATTAGCTTCTTGCTTAGAGACCAGACGGCCCTGGTCATCATGACTTCATGCAAGTGAAGCAGGAAGAGGGAAGGCCATAAGCAGCCAAGCTGGTCCAAGCAGTCGTTGGCAACCTCAAGACATGTTGCGTGTTGCTTTTGAGACCCAAATGACAAACGACATAAATCAAAGGCTCGCAACAAGAAGATAAAGGTGTGTTGATGGGAAGAAGAAAGGCAGCAGTCAGCACTCGTAGATTAGAGGCTTTTGTCTTTGAGGAAAAAGAAGGGTAGGGGTTAGGTTAGATTAGGTATTCAAATGGATGTATTGGTGTATATATAGGTTAGATATGACGTAGTGTTGGAGTTATAGGTTCAGTTCAGTTTTCTTTGATGACAATAACTGAACTGAACCAAAAACCAAACTTATTAAAAATGTAAAACCAAACGAACCTGTTCAGACCAAAAAACCAAACTGATCAAACTGAATTGGTTCATTTCAGTTCAGCACCCCTAATGGATTTAATAATCTGTGCAAGGCAACCATCTTGTTTGAATTGCCATTAAGCTAGATAAAAAAAGAACTTTTTTAATAAAAAAAGATAGAGGATGATTAGGGATACAAATTCGCAAAACAAATAATAGCAGTTGATGAAGACAATTAACATAATAGTGTTCACTGGCACAACAACAAATGTGAAGCTCATATATAGTGGTTAATACAGAGTATCGATGTGTTACCACAGCCTAGTACACGCTCATTGCATTGATCACAATAATCTATTTTTTATCAACTTGTAAGTGATTAGCTTTTAGCTCCTAGATTAATATTTCAGATAACAAAGGTACATGAAAACATAGGAAGGTTGGATATAAAATTGAGTGGCCGATCTGCTTTAGAAGATTATACAAGATTTGAAGTCATACTGACACACTACTCCTCGGCTCACATTCCCACAAGTGATTTATTGGAAAATACTTTATGCAAACAACTATTTAGTTGAAATTTACATCAACGACATTCAAGATTTGATCAACGATGGCGGCAATCTAATAAGAACCAGTAATGTCATACTAAGGTGTTACATAAATGGATTGAGGACAGAAAATAAGGATGAGAGAGAGAAAGAATAGAGCCGAGAAATAGAATATTATACTAGATGAGAGAAGAATAGATTAGATGAGAAGAGAAAAGCAATGAGCAGGGAGAGAGAGTGGTGCTCTTGTTATTGATAATTCTTTTCATGATACGGGTACATTCACTTTCATCTCTTTTTATACAATCATGGGAGTAACTGTCTTTAAGAAACTAACTACTTCAGCTCGCTCTTTCTTATGTGTTTTCTTCCCTCTTTTATACTATGTGACAATACCCTCCTCAAGAGAATCTTCTTGTCCCCAAGAAGTTTGAAATTCTGGAAATCAAGCCACAATCAAAGAATGATCTTCACATGCTATTAAGCAGAATTATTTTATTGTAGTATTAGTGTAACTCTCCACACTATTTTCTTTTCCTTTGCCTTCTTGATTTCTCCCATTCATCCTTAACAAGAATGATAAAAGCACATGAATAGAATTCCCTTCGTGTCAATTTGAGCTCCAAATACATTGCAAGATCTTGATATTGATAGAATTGCTCTTCACCAAGATGCTCAAAATGGAGCTTCTCTATATTATCTTCATATTGGCCAGTCTTCTCCATAGATAATCCATTTTTCTTGAATCGCGAGGGCAACATAGCACTTGCAGAAACTTGGACCAGCATAAATTGTTTCTGCTGAGGCACATACTCTACATTACCGCTAATAACAATCTCATTCTCTTGCCCATCAATGAGAATATTAATCTCAATTGCCATGTCTTCATCCTTAATACACTTGCTCCTCTATTTTTGGAGATGAAATAGCATCTGTCATGACATTTTCCATTTCCCTTTGTGTTGATTCTTGCAATTTTACCATTTCTCTTCATCCCTTTTTTTCCAAAATTTCTCCCAATTTTCATTTGCTCTTTTAAATACCCTGTCAATAGCTTCACAAATTCTTTGTTCCAAATCCAACAGCTTTTGTTTGTGAAATTGTGTTTTCATGTTATGAAAATGTGATTCCATTTTATTTGAAAGAAAAATTGTGGAGGAAACAAAAACTTCAAGAAAAGGGTTTCAGAACCATGCTAGAGAAATTTGCATTAAAGAATACCAATTTTAACAAAACCCCTTGATCGAAATTTCAAGAAACAAGTTTCTTAAATTGCAGAAAGTGAGACTTCAAGTAGACAAAATAGAAGGAATAACCAGAAACCAAAAACAAAAGAAAGAATAAAGTAGAAAAAGGTTTCAAGAACTTCAAGAAAGAAAAGAATAAAGACCTGGTGCTTGGATACGAGATCAAGAAGGAAAATTTTGGAGGGAAAATCAAGAAAATAGAAATTTAGGGAAAAAGAAAAGGAAGAAGAAGTAGAGTTTCAAGAAAGGAGGAGAAAAAGAAATATGCAGGGAAAGATAGACAGTTTAGAGAGAGAATTTCAAGAAATGAGAAGAAAATTTTCAAGATAAAGAGTTTCAAGAGAAAGATGAAGAAGAAAGAAGGAACAGAGGTAGAATTCTCAGGGAAAAAGAATAAAAAGAACAGATTTTGTCAAGAAGAAAGAAGAAAAGAAGGAAAAGAATGGGAAGAAATTTTAGGAAAAAGAAGAAAGAAGAATGAAAGGGAAGAATAGAGGAGTAAGGGGAAAAAAGAAGAAGAAAGAACCTGGAATTTGAGCCTGCGGATCATAGGCTCTGATACCAATTGTTAGATAAATGGATTGAGGACAGAAAATAGGGATGATAAAGATGAGAAATAGAAGATTAGACTAGATGAGAGAAGAACTTATTAGATGAGAAGAGAAAAGCAATGAGCAGGGAGAGAGAGTGGTGCTCTTGTTATTGATAATTCTTTCATGATACCAGTACATTCACTTTCATCTCTTTTTATACAATCATGGGAGTAACTGTCTTTAACAAACTACCTACTTCAGCTCACTCTTTCTTATGTGTTTTCTTCCCTTTTCTATACTATGTGACATAAGGCTACTCAATTGAATAGAGAATTAAACATGCAACAACATGATGTTGATGGCATTTAAAATACTATATGAAAAAGGAGCAAGGAAATTATAATGAATCATTAAATGTTGTACTCCATGATATATTGCAGGATTATGTGCAAACCCCACTCCCAGCCCTAAAACATCATAAATTTGGACACCAATGAATATGCCCTCATGCAATTGAGACAAATCCATTTTAACTGCAACCACCACCTTCCACTTTCATCAATGATAAGAAAATTAGAGAAGCTAACTTCAGAGTTCAGAGCTCTATTATTAGTACATATTTGCCAAAAAAAATAGATTCTCCTGCCATCGCTAGACCCCCACTTAAATCAAAACACCTCAAGAATCAAGCAAACCAACCAACTATCTTATATTCCATCAAAAGCTTTTCTAAACTGTGAAAGTAGAAAATGTGCGTGTCTGTGTGTACTATATATTAAAATCAAGAAATCCATAAAAAAAATTTGTAAATTGTTTTGCCAACAAATTCAAAATGCAAAAATAATTAGAAAAACGCATAAAGAATCACATTAATTAACACTGACCCACCATTTGATCATTTTATGCCAATGGTACTTCCAATTTTTGACACACACTATCACTTTCTTTTCCTCCTTTATTTGAAAAATAGGTAGGACTTTGCCAAAACCAGACTCATATTAGTTCATGATCATTACTGTACCTTAAAAAGTTTCCCTTAACAAATAAAACAAATAAAAGCATGCCACTTCTACGTTGAACATAAAACAGCAAATGAAATTTTCAGGAAAGCAAGGTCGGACATAACAAAATACTATCAGACATAACAAAATACTATGGATTAGCAAAACAAATGGATATACCGATTATGTGACCTGCCATGTCCAATATTGTAATTCGTAGACTTCAAACTTCTATAACAACCTCTCAAGCCCTAGAAAAAGTCAGATTAATTAAATTGCTATGCAGAGATGTAGGAGTTAAAACCATCAATGACAATGACACAGCTTTCTACAAGGAAAACAAATACAATGGTCAATGGGTTAGGCTCACTAATCAACTAAAGTAGTGGTATCAAATTATATGAAGATTTTTCTATATTTGACCCAAATGAAAATGGTAAAATACACAAAAACTGAGTAGCTAAATGGCAACACTGAACTTTTAACAGGTTCAATGACTTGTATATAACCAGTGACCAAAGAGCCAGAAGCCACAATTCCTAGAGAGTTTGATTTTGTTAAGAGTTGGTAGATTTGGTTTATGGAAGAAGGTAGAGTACATGAGCTATACAACCCATTTAATATTTTTCAGACTAATATATATATATACAGAGCTCAATGATGGAAATAATGTGGATAAATTCTGTCATTGATAAACAATCATAATAATAATAACAGTCAATTCAATCAAATATAAACAACATTTTTACAAACATTATTCAATTTATATACATGCAAAAACATATTGAGCTCTGTCCATAAACATATACATATATATTCAATATGCTAAAATTAGGTTAAATATTTACTAAAAGTCAACTAGTAATAATAAGAGAGTTAGATACAACCAATATGCCACATGCTGTCTTACTCTTAAATATAATAGGATGATTTAGATTATAATGATGCCTATGATGATGGAGATCACATTGAGGATTGGAAATGGTGAGGTTCAGATGGAGGACTGTGATGATGAAATGAAGGATGGCATGATAAATGTCAACAGTGATGATAATGATGATGACCGCGAGAATTTAAATCATAAATCAGCTTGCATAAATAATGTAGGACAAAGAAATCAGTTAAAGTAGGTAGGCAGTTTCTTGAAAGTTTAAGCACCTTTGTATGCACATCTGTCTCTCATATGCACACTGGATCGGACGTGAAAAGATCACTGCTTAATCTCTCTCTCCTACTCCCTTTTCTCTTCTTCTCTTGCTTACCCTCTCCTTAAAATCTCTTTCCGTCTGTGATTTCACCAGAACCTGGAAAAAGGAGAGAGATCTTTAAATGATAGTCTTGGGAAAAATCAAATAATTTCATTTCTTTTTAAGAAGCAGAGGCAGGAGGAGATCAGAGCATGGGGAAAGAAGTGTATTGTGATTAAAACCAAAAAATGAAAAATGGTAGAACAGATGTGAAACCTACCGATCTTACCTCTCATCTGGCTACAATCACCCATGCAAATCACTCTCTTCTCACCTGCTTCTATCATCAAAATACCCACTCAACCCAGACCTAAATTTCAGGAAGAGCAAGTGAAACCATCAAGGACAAACCAAAAATTCAAGAAGAGCAGGTGAACCATCAAAGTTCAGCTCAAGAAAGACAGAAAAGCAGGTGAACCCAAACCCAAAATTTCATCAAAGAAGCTTTCTCTTGTGAAAGAGTGGAACAGAAGCAAGAGAAAACAGCAGCATGTGTCCTACGCACATTGAAAGGGTGATGGAAGCTCAGATTTTCTTTGGCAAAGTAGAAAAAGTTAAAATGATGCTGATAAAGGGAAAAAAAAAAAAGAAAACTTTTTTAACACAAAACTGGATCTGTTTCTCCGCTCGGTTAACAAATTGCCTGAAATTGGCCCTGATCAATGAACAGTAGAAATTGTATCACTTGTAATGAATTTTTATGTGTGTGCATATATATGATGCATGTGTGTTAATGTATGAATACGTATGTATATATTTACACTTGCATCAATACAACAGGACAACAAATGCCCTAAACTTTATGGCATTAATTAACCAAAAAGCAATTCACATGCTGAAGCAATATGCTAAAGGCTACATTATATATATAATTTACAAGAAACATCGGTAAGCAGGAGGATCAGTTTACAGATTAATTCTGGAAGGTAGACATATTCCAGGAGCTCGCTCATCCACCAAAAGGCCTTCACAAGTAACTAGTTTTACAACATACTGAACATCACTAGGGTACTTCTGCCGTGCTTCGCTGCAGCCTTTGCTGAGGACACTTTCTATCCAGTCCTCCATTCCTCTGCTTCTGGTGGATAACCAAGAAGCTGCAATTATTTGCATGATGACTTCATCATCAATCTCCAGTAAAATATTAGATCCAAACGCCTTCTGAAATTGTATACTGATTTGCCTCGCTACTTTCTCGCCAAGAGCATCAAAATCAAACGACTTGAATAATACATTCTCATCTGCTTGATCAAAGAAATCTTCCAATAAAGCTTCAGAGCTTTCAGAGATGGAATCACTGTCACAACTACCAGAATTCATGTTGTCTTCAGTCTCATCTACAGGGAGATTCAAATCCAGAAAGGATCCCAAAACTTTATTTGCCCGTTTCTTAGCCTCATAACTGAATTCCTCTTCTGCAGATTTGGTGGTTCCATCCAGCTTTCTTTTATTCATAGATGATGAAGTGGAGGTTACTTTTCTTACAATCTTCACATTCATTTCATTGCTTCTGCTAGCAGCCTCAGCAGCATGTTCAATTAGTATTTGCATTTGCCAGCTTTTGGCTCGAAGAATGTTCTCTTCAGATAACTTAATAGTTTCATTATGTGGCTGAAATTTTATACTATGCATTGCAGTTCTCGATGTTGTCACAAAAATCATATTGTTGATGCTGATTTCTCTCCCATGTGAATCTGAAAATTTACCCGTTCTCACAGCACTGGACAAGCTAGTCAGGGACAGAAAATCAGCCTTGTCTACATTTTCAAGGAGTACAACAGAATTGGGCTTCTGGCTCAACTCCATTGCGATATAATCAACAATTGTCTTCCCCCTAAATTTCAAATCATAGTCATTTAACTCTTGGCATTCAAAGACCGAGTTTGATGAGCTAACGCCACCATTGAAGCTCAAATCTACAGAGACCAGGTTTTCTTGGCTGCCAAAAATTATCTCAGCAAGCATGGAAGCAACTCTTTTCTTTCCAACTTTATCAGGTCCAATGAAATTAAGCCAAATATCTCTTCTCATAGCTGAGCCACGATGTCTTCCATATCCTGCTTTGCAACGAGTTATCGCTTGACTAATTGCATGTATGGCATCCTCTTGCCACCCAACATTTTCGATAAGAGCTTTCCTGATTGATTTGTAATCTCTTGAATCAAAATGCCCTCGTAAAGAAGGATTAGGACAAGAAGGTTGTATGATCTGATGTGAACTACTCTTGCTAACTCCAAAGTCAGAAGATATAAAACCTGACAAGTCCTGAAAATGCTCTCTACAATCACATAGTTTTGGAGTATTTGTCTCTCGAGAAGTTGATGCATAAAATGTTCCTAACCCCAAATCTGTGGTTACAGAAGTGACAGATGAAGATGATGTGTGGTCAGCAGGCAGACTCATATTGGGCAAAGTAAAAGGGGTAAACCAAGGACTACCTTTCGTTTTTTGCTGACTTTTTGATGCTTCTTTGAGTAGCTTAAATTGGTAATTAACATTCTCAGCTTCAGAAGCTACTGTTGTTGGGATGCTATGTTTTTTTGGAAAAGCATTTTGCAAGTCTGCATGTAAACCAAGACTTAGATTTGCACATTGACTCTCATTAAGTGATGAATCTCTGCTGCAGCTACTGCTGCTACTTTCCTTTCTATCTGCAACATGTTGAAAGCCCTCTGCAACTGATGTTTGGGACCTATCCTGGGAAATATCAAGTTTGGAGAAAGGCTGAGCATGATGAAGTCGTCGGCAGATATCACTCCATTTCTTCTGTAGCCCCAAAATTCTAGCATTAAGTGCTGTTCCATCATTTTTGGTCTGCACTGAAGACGATGGACATTCTTACATAAATATTGCAACAAAGCAACCAATGAAATATCTAAATGTTAATAGTAGACTCGTCAATGCAAAATATTAGTTTAAAAAATGCTATAAAGATTTTACAACCTCGTAGGAATAACACACCTTAGCAGCATCCAATCCCTTGCCTGTGTCAAGTTGAGCCATCTGTAACCAAGAAGGTAAGTTTTCTGAGTACTGATCTGCAACTGAAACTGTAGATCCCATCTTCAGCAGTGCAGCAACTTCTTGCTCACACTTAGCAGTGCAAAGGTGACATCGTGTGATGGATTGATTTAGAGTTTGCAATCGGTATTTGGGATCAGGTGGTGTAGAGAAGAAACCACCAAATGGTACAAAAGACCCCATCAAGCTGTAAGTATGTCATGAGCAGGGAACTGTGAGATTCAATGGTTAGAAACAGTCAGAAGCTAAACTGCATGCATTGATAGATATGTTCACAAAAGAATAAAACAACACAATTAACATACCAACTCATGCAACCACAATATTATCTAAATCGTTGTTTTCAAAAGAACTACACAAGCACAATAATACCTTTTCCTTTATGTATCAGTGCCAGATGTGGTCAAATTTCATTTAGTTAATAACGAAAACACTTCTTTCAGAACAACCAAAACAAGCTATAGTTAATCTTTCAATTGCAATCATGCCAAACATGGTAGTTCCATTACCAAACCACAGTTGTAACTTAGAAAGTATAGGTCAATTTTGTTCATTTCCAAAGAAGAGGCCAAATGCAAGTCCGGGTACAGTCTGGAGTTTTTCTTCTTTTATCAACCAAAATCTTAAATTCATTCTGGATATACTTGCACATCAAACTCTTTCTGAAGTGGAAACAATAACCGGAAAGTGATGGCCAAGCAAGCATAAGAATGCTGCCGTAAAAAAACATGGAGAAGAAGAAGAAGAAGAAGAAGTCCAGCATATGAACCATAATGCTGCAAAAATAAAGCAGAGTAATAAAATACTGAAAAGTAAAGCAAAAAAAAATGAAAAGCAAAGAAAAGAAAAGAGAAGAGGACAAGCTTAACCAAATGAAACAACTGCATAGAACACGTCAAGCCAACCAAATGAAACAACCACCAATTCTAAAAAGAAACAATACTTAAAACAATAACAGCAGACTGTCACTCATAGAAGGTATCACGGATTAGTTGAAAGAGGTCTAGAATTGGCCAGCCTTTTTGGACACGTCCAAAACATCCCTCATCTTTTATATTCTGGTCTAGATCTTCCATCTCTTTCTTGTTGCATCCTAGAGCAATCTATTGAAGCTTAGGTTCCACTTCCCTGAGTGGAAATAATTGAAACGGGCACACCCACATTCCCAAAAAAAAAAAAACTAATAAATAAAACTTAATTCTAACCACATGAAAATTTTTGAGTTTTGGCCTTTGAATGAGAGAACAATAAAGATAAAACGACAAAACTACTCACCTAGATTTGGAGCCAAAACAATCCATAGGGCTTTTAGAAGACGTGATGGGTAGAAGATGAAGATCCCAATCCTTTTCTATAGCTGGAAACTTCCCCAAAATTTTGGAATATGTTTCATATATTGCTGCAGCTCCCATCAACCGTAACTTGTCTCTAAAACCCTCCAATAAACCCGTCAACTTCGGAACCAAATAACTCAAAGCACCACTGGAAGCATTCTCGTCAACCAGAGTCTTCAGTTCTCCAACACTCAGCACAACACCCGGACCCGAACACTGCTCCAGTTTATGCCGCAACTCCTCAAACTTGAAAACCATCTTCTCTCTATCGTTCCCTCCTTCACTAACGAACTCACTAATCTCATTTTCAATAGATATTACGGTTAATCCAGCAATCTCGCTGGGCAAAACTCCTCCTCTACCTGAGTTTACACATTCGATAAATCTATTTAAAGCATTACTAGCACAAGAACCAATAAGCAATACGTTTCTCCCTTTCCCGTTTCTTTTCACTAAAGCCTCACCAATTCTCCTACAGTTATCGTCTCCATCATCGAGCCCACTAAACGGGAAGCTCAATCCGGATCGACCGAGGTCCAAATTACCAAGGAAAATCGGAGGGCACCTGGTACGAAAGAATTTCGAAGTCTGCGTCACCGGCGGGTGGATAATGGCTAACTTAATATCGCAACTCCGAAACCCGGCATCCCCAAGCACCCGACTCACTATCGGATCATCCAAAATGGACAAAATAAAGTGCTTAGGCTCGACCTTCAAAACGGACGGTGGTTGCTGGTTACAGTGTATTTGCTGCAAATGGAAGTTATCGGGGTGCCTCCGTTGATTGGCCTGCGACCGTTTGATTGCAGCCATAAGTGAATTAGAGATTGGAGGTTCATCTAGGGTTTTCGAAGATGGCAAGCGATCAAGAGACACCCCAACACAAAGCTCGAGCGCTCGAAACTGTAAACGAGAAGAACAAGGACTATTTCTGGCGCGTGCACAAGCGTCTCGAAGAATAGAAGACGGCAAAGCGAGCAAAGCAGAGACGACATGGAGAGAAGTAGTCTGGGCGTGACTACGGCGACGAGCGACAGCAACAGCATCGTCGAGAGCACGAGCAGCCTCGTCCGTTAAGCATTGCCTGGCTAAACTGACCGGCGTGGGCATCGCCGGCGAGCATATATAACAATATAAAAGTAAAAAAAGAAGATCAGTACGGGGAAGGGAGGGGGGTTATGATTGCTTGGTGTGGGCGTTAAAAGGGAATAAAAAATTCCAAAGAGTGTTTACTTCAATAACTTTTAGAACTATTTATTAAGAGAAAGAGAAGGTAAGAAAAAGGAATTTGTATGTGTTTGTTTTGTTGTATTGTGTGGTGTGGGGCCGTCTTTTAGGCCACGGAACAAACACTTGGTGAGCAAGCATAGATTCTCTTATTCAGCACCAAAAGGAAAAGGTCTATGGTTTGTGCTGGTATGATCTAGTATTTGTTTGGAGAGATGCCGTGTCCACTGAAGCAAATGGCCCAACCAGTGCAGTGGAGTCACTGTCCACCATTTGTGATAAAAATCACTTTTTAGAGATGAGAAAGAT